>SNQJ01S0150909.1:18577-41745 GCA_010110895.2 Picea sitchensis
TTTTGTGTGTGAGTGAAAAGTGTACCAAATTTTAGTTGTTAGATATCACCTTGCAACATGTGGACATCGCTTGGTCCTTTACAAGAGTTTGATTTACCTAAATCAACTAGGTGGCATTGGTACAACCTTGCGGAATTTTAAAATCCCTAAGAACTAGCATGTGGACATTGTGGTCCGTTACTATCCTTTATCTCCCTATGTGTGAGTTAATCTAGAAAGAGCATGAAACTACTCCTAGATTGAACATGTGGGCATGTGTGGGCCCTTTACAAGCTTTTTAACTCTCCTAGTTTTCTGATCTAAGAAAGTAAAATTCAAACACTATTCTAGCTTTGTTGACATGTGGGCATGTATTGGACCCTTTACAAGAATGTGTTTGACAAAATGAAACTAAGAGGGGTCTCAAAAGGAGCCTTTGTCCTCTCCTAAAATTTTGTTTGAAATTTTGTTTAAGGGAGGTGAGATCAATTTCTCAATCCTTTTCTGATTCTCTAGATCGCATAATGTCCCAAGAGAAGAGCATACTTCAGATT
Source organism: Picea sitchensis (assembly GCA_010110895.2). Classification (NCBI taxonomy): domain Eukaryota; kingdom Viridiplantae; phylum Streptophyta; class Pinopsida; order Pinales; family Pinaceae; genus Picea; species Picea sitchensis. Next base: position 19,111 of record SNQJ01S0150909.1, read on the forward strand.
GTTACTTTTGACTTCTAGTAATAAAGGACAATGAATTTACATCCTCCTATGTGTCTAGGTTTTGCTAGATGGTCCCCTTTATAAGTTGAGGCTAGAAATTGAATGCGATTATTAGAACTTACATTATCATCTGCTAACCAGGGGAGTAGGTTTCTAGCTGTCAAAATCTTAAAAGTAAAGAAAATTTTGAATCAAATGTAGATTCTTGTGTAGGCAGACGCGATTCCTATGTATGAAAAATGAGAGAAAGCAGTGCTTAAAAGCTTGCGATCTGGCGCTATGGGAGTGTATATATACTCGATACCGTGGCACTTTTACTTCAAAAAGTCAGGAAAAAATTAGGATGGGTTTCTCCTCATTCGATGGGTGAACATTGTCAGTCCGGTTGAGGCGGTTTTTTGAACACACAGAGTGATGAAATCAAAGGAAATCAAATGACCAAAACAAGGAATTTATACGCCTTCTCCCGATCTGATGCGTAATCTGTTTACCTCTTTTAATTGATGTGTGAGCAAAAAGTGAGGGCTTACGTACCTAGTTAGGCTCTGCTAGTCATAGCCGGTACATAATGTATAAAAGGTTAGAAGGAAAACAACTAAACTATTAGCAAGAATTAAATGAAACCAATAAAAACATGAGCATAGAAAATAAAAGAAATAAAACAAAGTAACAATGGACCAATATCCTGCCAATGTAATGCAAAATTGGGAGGTAGAAATCAAAGACACAATGGAGAAAGAGGACTTGGGTCCCCTTCCCTCTCCAATGGAAGCATCTTTGAAGACCCTCAACTGATTTTCTCTCCATACAAGAAAAGATGAAATGTGGATGAAAGAACTCCAAACTTATTCACACAAGAGAGGGGCCAACACTTAAATGAAACTTACAATGTGTATTACCAAAGGGAGTCTCTAGCAATCTATTGACGCCTTGATTATGAAGAATTCCTTGAGAAAATGAGTGGTCCATTCATGGATTTTTATAGCTAAGCATTGGGCTATTATGCAACTTCTTTTGAATGTGAAAAGAGTCTCTTTAGGGCACAATTAGGTCTTTGACCTCCCATGATTGAGCTGGTTTGATGTCAAATCGACTTGGGAGCCAATCCATTAATGGTTGGGAGGCCGACCAACATAATAAATGCGCTTAGTTACAGCGGTGAGGTTTACACCCGGCCGTGCATATCTTATCCTTACAGCGAAGAAGATGTTACTTGTAGCATCTCATTTTAGTGGGGCTCTTTGCTTTAATTTGCAGCCATTTTGTATAGTTTTGGCCCATTTTCTGTGCTGTGGAGTTTTAACCTTGTGCCATGAATTACTATTTTTCTGTGTTGCATTAATTGGGAGTTCTTATGCTTCTTGGTGTGAAATTCGATGATAACAGAAGGATCAGATTATTTTCAATAAAAATGTTTCAAATTACAAGTGTCACCATTCATGTATTGTACGCAACTAATAGTTTGTCACTTTTGTGCTTCAAACATAAAATGATTTTGAGTATCTAGTTCAATGCTTCCCGCAGTTACATTTTGGCTTTATAGGACGCTCTCTTCTCTTTTTCACTTTGACTTGTATATTCTTGAATACAATGCTTCTATGCATACCCTAATTTGATTGAGGTTTTTTGGTCTTTACCCCTGCTCATTGATTGTATGAATTTTCCTTAGATGTCATTTCCTTCTTCAGTATGCAACTTTCCTATGTGTGTAGTCCTCTACCATGCTTCAAATATTCCCTTTAGATTCCTTTATTTGATACTTATCTCCTCATATAAGTGGAAATAAAATCCACCATAAAGAGGAATTTTCACAAGATATTTTAGGCTTGTTGGATCGAGGGATATTTGGATTTAGGTGATTATTGATACTTATCTCCTCATATAAGTGGAAATAAAATCCACCATAAAGGGGCATTGATGCAAGGGATTTGAGGCTTGTTGGATCGAGGGATGTTTGGTTAGGTGATTATTTCTATACTTCTTGTGAAAATTATTCAAAATAACACAAGAAACCCTTATTAGATCATCTTTATGGAATCTTTGCAACCTATAATATGATGATTTTTCTTATGCCATAGACAAAGCACAATATTGAATATTGAAGAGTGGCAATACAAGTCTTGGTTAGTGATTCAAAACATGTAAGTTGTGTGAGCCATTAAAAACTTTTATGGACAGGTTATCAAGTGACAAAGTCATAAAGATATCAAGTGACTTGAATACCATATAATACATTTATGGAAAAATACCATAACATAAAATAGTATTCTTTTTATTATATGGCTCATAGATTAAAAAAAAAAACGAAAATCATTAATAGAATAGATAAGAAAATGAACAAGTATTTGCTTATTATTTTGGTTTTGACGTCATACTGTAAGATTTGGATTTATGAACTAAATTAGATAATAAATCTTAAAAAAACTTTAGATACAACACCATAACTCTTTTATTTATTTTAATTTTTTCCTTTTGGAAAACTTATTACTGGCTAATTTATCTTGGATCCTTAATTCATGGTTCAACTTAGCATGAAATTAGAATCAATAAATTATCATTTGATTAAAATTCTCTAATTTTGTTGGCCCTTGACCAAGTTTTGGATTATGTTGGCTGTCAAAGGCGGAGCGCAAGTCAAAGTGGATATCGCGGGATCTCGGCCCCCTTTTTAGGGCATTTTTGGGTTTTGGGCTTATGTAACGGGTATGGGATGTCGGCCAATGGGTTTACCCATGTTTAGGACCTTTTGTAATGTATAAATAGAAATCTAGGTGATGTAAGTAAGGTGTGTGTGTGATGCTAGGTGCTAAGGGCTAGTGAAGGCCAACGTGCTAAGTGCAAGTGATAGTTGTAATTGATTTGTGCATACTGTGTGAGACTTGCAAGGCTAAGTGCAAGTAACTGTAAGAGACTATGTAAGGGCTTTGTGTTGTAACCTAGCTCATGGAAGGACGATCTGGCGAGGTGCATGCAGATCTCCTGTCCTCTGCGGAGTAGGATTTTGATGCTATGTGTCTGAAGAAGATTGACACAAAGATAATAAAGAAGAGAAGAGTTGGTGGATGTAGCCCCAAGCTAGGGGTGAACCACGTATATCCTGTGTTATGGTGTTTTTGTGCATTATGGTTGTTCATATGATTAATGCTTAGTATAATGATGTATGCTTAGATGAATATGATAGCTTAGTGCCTAATGATGTGAATAGGATGCTAGATCCGATCTATGTTGATGTTCTTAGTGCTTAAATGTGTTGAATCTTGTTGAATAATGCATTGCACTGTAATTAGGGTATATCTATGTTGTAGACAAAGGGGAAGTATTGATGAATAGCAACTACTAAGTGCTTTGTTAGAGTATTGTAATCACATATATGTGTCCTAGCTAAGGTTGCAGACACTATAGTCTTGCAACCACCCCTGCCTCTACCATGAGTGAGACTTCATCTGCTTCGCAGGTGTTGCCGAAAGGGCTGGTAGTTAGGGTTTTGTTGGTGCGTTGTTGAAGCGTTGAACACTAGGTTTGCCCATGTGCCAAAAAATGGTTCTGTTTCCAGGACCTGAAGCTTTGATTGTTGGGAACTGGGGAAAAGAAAGAAATCTCTGTGCATAGATCTGTTTCTTTAGTGCACAGTATTCTACTTGATTTACAGAGTTATGTGCTAAGAAAGGAGGCAGATCTGAAGAAAAGAGGTAAGATCTGAAATCTTTGTGCTTTGATAGAGGTAAGATAAGTGGAAATTTTTGTTTTGAAAATATGGATCTAGGTATGTTTGATAAAAAAATTCCTAGTCTGAAAACTAGGGCACAGTTAGAAGAAAGAATATTTGATATGAATAGATCTAATAGAAATAATGCAAGATATGTTATTCCTATGCATAGAAAGAATGTTTGACTAACAAATGGATGCAGGATCCTAGGAAGAATTTTTTGCAGGTTAGTTCCTATGATCCTAGTGCGCAGTACAAGAAAGGTTGGGGATCATTTAAGACAAAGAAAGGATTAACACTTTGTTATAGTTGCAGAAGACCAGGACATATTGCTAAGCCATGCCCTGGTAGACAACCTAGTTGTCTTTATGTAAAGCTATGGACCATGAAGTTCTGTATTTCCCTAGAATGACTGCTAAACTTGAAAGAATGAATATGGAACAAGATAAACATGAGAAAAACTAAAAATTAAGACTATGGAAGAGCCCCGAAAAGGATCAGAGACTGTATTGTCAGAAATAAAAGAAACTTTGAATGACTACAAAGATACCAACTCATCAGAGATCTTTAAAGAGAAAGAATGCATAGAAGCAAGAATAGGAGACTTCGACATAGACTGTGTTCTGGATGAGGAGACACAGGTGAATATTATGACAAAAAGAACTTGGGAAATTCTAGGAAAGCTTGATATGATTCCTTCATTGGGAGGAATAGGATTATTTAGAGGAAAGTTGATAAACCTATGTGGAAGATTTACCCGGATATCTATGAATTCTCATGGAACTTCGACGGAGGAAGAATTCGAGGTTATTAAAATTGTTGATAACAACACCCAATTTGCTTTATTGCTAGGAAGAACCTGTATTGAGAAAGATCAGATCCAGAGAAAAAAAGAAGAATCCATAGAACAAAAAAAGCAAGCATTAAAAGATTCCATGACTAGGAGAATAGTGTGCTTGATAGAAAAACAGGAGAATAGGTCGAAGACCAGAGATTTGGGTGTCGAATTTGAAATAACGCGAGAAAATAGAGAACTTACCCCAGACAGTGAAGAAGTATTACCCTTAAACCTTATGAAATACCATCAATAGTGTGAAGTTACTATGCCAAGAGGAGATAAGAATTAGAATGGGAATATGAATCCAGTAACGTAGATCACAAGGAAGAAGTCTAGAAATCTCAGCAAGAAGAAAGAACAGTTGGAGAAATTACAGGAAGTTCTAGAGAAGACTTCACAAAAGGAAGGTCTCTAAAATTCAAACTTCACTGAAATATCAGATCAACTAAGATTGGCACTTCACCATGGCAGAGAGATATGACCAATGGAGGAATTATAATCATTATATTGACGTTCCTGAACGGTTAGAACAACAATTATGATCAGAAATCTCACCATCAAACAATTGGGACCACGTCGTAATGGACGTAACTGCATTGATGAAGGCGTCTTATCTATTGGAAGGATCCATTACATCATTGTTTACTTATCCTGTCAATTGTTGAGTCGAGCACACTTTCGCAAATTGTATCCGAGCCAACTAGAGAACTCATTGTTATTGTGTTGTGCTTATTAAGACCTCTACATCCATTCTATTTCATTGAGAAATTGTTCATCAACATGAGATATCCGATCTCAAGTGTGCATGTTAGACGAGCTCAGTGCTATGGAAAAGTCAGTAGAGGAAATTTCAATCGACCTAATGGTAGAGAGAGTGATGTCCATAGGATTTCAAGCCTCATCGACGAGAGGAGTGCAAGCCTCCCCTTCGACTGCTCCCGTATCCGGACCATCCCGAGCTGCAGAAGAGAAAAGGACTAAGCATAGAGATGAATTAGAAAACATGAAGTTAATCCCATCCATCATGCCTGACTACATCCCACCTCTAGCCGGTGTTGTGAGTCGTGATAGTGTCCCGAGGGATTTCAACTACACAGTTATCACGACGTACCTCTCGAAGGGGATACACGCAGTCAGACCACAATTGGAAAGAATTCCAACTCTGAAGACCAGTGATTATAATCTAGGAGACTGCAAGACCTATGGCATGCTCTCGCCTCACAAGTACTTGACCAAGATGAAGGGAAAGAAATCAAAAATCATTCCCCAACCATGGACCATGAACATCGCATAGTCCACTATCCTAAACGTAATGAAAATCCCACATTTTGGAAGGCACCAGGATCTTAACGTGTGCATTAAAATCTTGTTTCCATGCTTCCACGGTGGTTACTTATGTCTAGATAGACGCATCACAGTCAATTCGGCGTTGATCCATAGGATCACCGGCCTAAGTATGCAGGGACCCGACCCACAAGACTTTTACCCAGGGAAGGCTGTAGATCACGCCCTGGCACAGAGGATTAAAGATACTTTAGGCGATGTAGAGAAGGGAACGTGAGGCTAAAAGGTATCCTCCATTCAAAATGGTACAGTGCACCTTGCTTACAAGTTGATCGTTGGTAAGCTAGTAAGGATGAACAGACCCACGTAGGTCATGGGGTTTTTCATTGACCTCGCGAGAAAGTGTGTGGAGGGATTACAGATGAACTGGGCTAGTTACTTAGTCAACAAGATAGAAGTGGATTTTCATGAAGCTCAGGATCATGGCCATGAGTTCCAATTTAGTTGGATCTTGATCCTTGTCACATTTACAGCTTGGGAGATTCCAGAAGATGCGACCTTCCCTGACATTGAGTCGTTCGAGCCGCTTGTTATGAATTTACCACACTTTGGTATTTGAGCAATATGGGAAAATGTGGCAGTTGAATGTAGTATTCCATACCTACTACCTGCAGCTAAAATGGTCTATTAATATCACCGAGGAATATTTGGAGGAGATCACTAAGGAATGGCCTATAGAGTACCTTATACCAATCAACCAGGCAAAACTATCTGACCCAGAACTCATTGGAAACCCAATGATTACCCACGAAGAGTATGATGCACACAACAGTAGCAGGAAGAAAAATAAATAAGAGGTACAGCAGTTGGACAACGTCTCAGAAGAAATTGCTTTAGACTCACCTAGTGGAGGGGGTGGTGATGAAGTGGAAAAAGAAGAGAAAGAAAGGGAAGAAGATAAGAATAAGCAAGGCAAAGTAACATCGCCATAGAATCCCTCTGATGATGTAGATCCACTGAAAAGAAGAAAGGTTTCCCCCATGAAACCTACATTGTGGAAGAAATCCAAAGCTAGTAACCCGAAGCTATAGACTGTGCTCACGGTGGATGACTTTGACTTCATTATCACAGCAGTGTCAGACGCCTTAGAATATATTTTGCAGAGAACCGAAGCAAAACAAGAGGCTATGTATGATATAATTGAGACAAAGCTAAGGGGTGTCTAGCAAGACCTTCAATCTAGCCACACAACATCCACTACACCCCCACCATCAGATGAAATAGAGTTGGGAGATGAGCCTGCCCAACTCCGTAGAATAGCTGATGCCACTGAAGCTCAACTTCGTCACATGCAGGAAGAGAAATACCAGGCCACAACGGCTCTGAAGAAAACACAAGATGAGGTGATAGAGCTATGCAAGGTTGCACAGTAGGAGAAGGATGCCCTCCAAACGAAGTTCAAACATGAGAAAGTGCAGATCCAACAAGAGAAAGAACAATTGCTCGCATAGCATATTGGAATCAAAGAAGCAGTCAACATATCACTTCTCTCTGTGACGGGCTTAGAGAAAAAGGAGGAAGACCCAATAGAGCATCAAGTGGAAAGGCTTGTTGAAGCCACTCAGCAGCTTCAACAGAGAATAACATATATAGAGCTACAAATAGTTCCAATCACTTCGCAGGATGTGCGAGATCAAAGAGAAGCAACTTCTCGGAGCGCAGTTGAGAGAATAAAGGCCTTCGCCATGGAATGTAAACAACTAAGTGATCACAACACATAGACTTATGAGCGACTCACTGAGGATCCCGAACTAAAGACACTGGAGTCACAACTCCAGGAGGCCAAGAAACAAGCAACAATAGTTTAGGCACAGTTGAATCTCTTTTCAGGAGTTGAGAGAATGAAATGATCCTAGGAATAACGCATTGTTTAACAGCAAGTCCATACCATACAAAGAAAATTCATGGAAGTGACTCAGAGGCTCCAGCCAACCCAGGACGTAGCCTGACAACTGTTCGAAGATATTGGAGGATGATGAGAAGAACTCGAACAAGTAGTCACTATAGTTGAGAAATGATTGGAAGGACCTGTGAACGAGGTAGTTGTCCAAGAGTTCGCTGAGCAGGAAGCCTTGTCACAACAACAGGTCGAAGCAGCTCGAGCCAAGATCGAGGTTTTTGAGGCAGAATTAACCAAAGCAAAGTGACTCGGGACAAGTCACAAGTGAGTGTTGGGGGCCTGTTGGCCCTTTACCAAGTTTTGGAGATCCTTGGTCAACTTTGACCTTTTTTGGGACTTCGACAGGCTATCGAAGGCGAAGCGCAAGTCAAAGTGGATATCACGGGATCTTGGCCCCTTTTTTAGGGAATTTTTGGGTTTTGGGCTTATGTAACGCATATGGGATGTCGGCCCATGGGTTTACCCATGTTTAGTCCCTTTTGTAATGTATAAATAGAAATATAGGTGATATAAGTAAGGTTTGTGTGTGATGCTAGGTGCTAAGGGCTAGTGAAGGCCAACGTGCTAAATGCAAGTGATAGTTGTAATTTCTTTATGCATACTGTTTGAGACTTTCAAGGCTAAGTGCAAGTAATTGTAAGAGACTGTGTAAGGTCTTTGTTTTGTAACCTAGCTCGGGGAAGGAGGATTTGGTGAGGTGCATGCAAATCTCCTGTCCTCTGTGGAGAAGGATTTTGATGCTATGTGCCTGAAGAAGCTTGACATGAAGATAATAAAGAAGAGAAGATTTGGTGGACGGAACCCGAGGATGGGGGTGAACCACATATATCCTGTGTTAGGGTTGCTTTGTGCATTATGGTTGTTCATATGATTAATGCTTAGTACAATGATGTGCTTAGATGAATATGATATCTTAGTGCCTAATGATGTGAATAGGATGCTAGATCTGATCTATGTTGATGTGCTTAGTTTTTGAATGTGTTTAATCTTGTTGAATAATGCATTGCACTCTAATTAGGGTTTATCTGCATTGCAGACAAAGGTGACATACTAATGAATAACAACTACTAAGTGATTTGTTATAGTATTGTAATCACAGATCCGTGTCCCAGCTAAGGTTGCAGACACTGGAGTCCTACAACCACGCCTGCCTCTACCTTGGGTGAGACTTCATTTGCTTCGCAGGTGTTGCCAAAAGGGCCGATAGTTAGGGTTTTGTTGGTGTGATGTTGAAGCGTTGAACCATGGGTCTGCCCCTGTGCCAACAAATTCTCATAAATGTTTTGGGTATTTCCATGTTGAAGTTTGGATTTATTTAGAATTCTCACCCTAAAAGGTTTCTCTCCACCTTGTTGCTCAATGGATTTACTTGAGTCTAATTTACAAGATCAAGTATTTGATATTTTAACTTCTCATTGTCATTGTACAAATATATGCAGTTGTAATGTACCTATTTACATTACCATTCTTGTGTTTTTGTTAATTAACCTGCAATGTTAAATATTATGCCTTTAATTGTGAATATGCAGGCTCTATTGCTTCACAACATGAGAGCAGTTGAACAATAGAGAAGCTAAGTCATCGAAGCAAGAGAACATCCAAGAGAACATCCAAGTCATCCAAGCAAGAGAGCATCCAAGCCTAAGCCTTTCCTTTTTATACGATTTGATCTAATAGATGAGAAGACCATATAATGATTGACCAACTTACAAGGAAATAGGGAATTAGGAGACTAGGGAAGGAGTAGAGGAGCTTAAGATATATTAATTAAAAAGTCAGATCAAAATATTTAAGTTTTTAAACACCTTACAATATAAAATCATAATGGTTGTGATTTTATTTTTAATTTACATGTGCTTCAAATAAAAAAGTATGAACTTCCTATAGTTATGTTGAGAAAACGTAGTCATGTTGTCCTATGTTGAACTTCAAAACACACATGAAATATAACACATACTATGTTATTAGATAACGCATAGTATGTGTTATATTATGTAACACATAGTATGTGTTAAATTATATAACACATACTATGTATTATATTATATAACGCATAGTATGTGTTATATTATATAACGCATAGTATGTGTTATATTATATAACGCATAGTATGTGTTATATAATATAACGCATAGTATGTGTTATATAATATAACACATAGTATGTGTTATATAATATAACACATGCAAGTTTAATATGAACACATTCCAAATTGAGGATTTTGAGGTATGAATCGTCAACTTGGTGACATTGAAAATGTTTATGGCTTAAACTTAAATGCATTTTAAAGATATATATATTATCACATGTGAATGTATGTGAACATTAATATTTTCTCATAGATGGTAGAAGATTAATTCAGCTTAAGACGATATCGACAATAGATATGATGATTCATGTGTCTTGCCTCCCATATGGATGGTGATGGTGTCTTCTATTTTTCTCATATGGACAGAGACCATGTCTTATGTTCAGCTCATATGAAAAGAGAAAACTTGTATCCAAACACACATAAACAAAATTTATTTTGGTATTGATTTCATGGTTGAAGGCAACATCCAGTGTGCCATGGAAAGCGCCACATTTGGAAGAAAAGAAGGTAGAATCCATGACTTGAAACTTCTCTTTGTCTCTTGCATTTTGAATGTTTTGTTGCATGAGTTTTAAGTGCTTCTTCTTAACGGAGATCTCTTTCATGAAAACTCCAGCCTCGTATCCCTTCTCAACTTATTTTGAGAATAATCTAAAGGCTACATTTCTCATTTTAGGATAAAGAAATCTTATTAAAACTATTATTCGGCCTTTGGTGCCAAAGGAAACCTTGCCTATGTCAGGATAGGTCTAAAGTCCTAGTTCACTTTAACATCTTAAGAGGACACCTTTGTAGTAAGAAATTATAGAAAATACAAATAGTACACATAATCCTACCTATCCTCCTTATCTAATAGCATATTTTAATAATTTTGCAGCCATGGTTAATCTTATGTTAAGAATCCAACCACATCTTGAGGCTAAGATATAATAAGAAATTCTCAATATTAGTGCACGATGTTCATTTTTTCTATACTATTAAATAGTATATGGGAAATATCAAGGGTATGCTTTTCTATTTCTCAACATGGCCAGAAATGTTGGATGTCCAACTACAATAATAATAAATATTAAGAGTACGAACCACTATTTTTTAAACATAGGATCGGGGCAGTAGAAAGACCTTCTCTACCTATACAAAATCTAACTCGATTTAGGTTCTCACAATGTAACACCCCATTTTTAATCCTCAAGAATTGTAATGGTGAATTGTAATTGTACATATAGGTTGGTATAGGTTAGTGAGATGGATAATATGGCCCAGGGATAATTTATGTATATTTTATATCAAATTTAATAATAAAAACACATTTCTCGTTGTAGTATGAGAGTGATGAAACATTGGTGGGCTATGACTCCACGATATGGAATTGAATTAGCTCTGTTGGCTGACCAAAGTCTAAAGGTTATAATATTTTATTAATATTTATATGTGAGAGGGGCTTAAGGGGGACCAAAGTGGATAAGTTCTAAATTATATTATTTTACTATCCACTTACCTTAAAGTACACTAAAGGAAAAATATTCATGGGAAGTTGTGTCAAAGAATTAGGTGGAGCTATTTGGGTGTCAAGTGGTGAGTTCAACACATGCATACTAAGTCCTTAGGTAAATTTGGGAATTCGTCATTTCTTCTATCATTTGAGCATACTACATGTTCACTGCATAGACTATGTTCACTCTATGGTTATTTATTTAGTTCACCATTAACCTGCATGAATGAGACTGGTATCATAGATTAGGTTGCAACATTGGGCTTATAAGGTATACTGTAGAACAACTAGGTTGCAATCTGTGTGGAATTTGGGTGAAATTTGATTTCACACGGCTTGAAAAATCAAGGTCAAAACCCTTTGAAATTCAATTTTGTGTTGGAATTTTTGGCACATAGATTTATTCAGGAAATTAAGTGGTCAAATGCAGCTGATAAGGGGCTGATTCGGCCCAATAATTTGAGTTCGTGGGTTCACGATAGTCCCAAATGCATGAGTTCACGAGCTCAAAATATGGAAAAATCAACTAAGAAATAAAAAAAAAAATTGGTTGATACATTGTGTGTCGGTAAAGAAAAGAATTTATGGTGATGAAACATTGATGAAGAAAAAAATTGGTGTGCGCTCGATATTGGTGCATGGTACAAAACTAGTTAGCGTTCATTGAATATTGATACGTAGTACAAAACTCGACACATGCTCAAAATTTGTGCTCAGTACAAAACTAGTCGACATTCACTAAACATTGATGCACGGTACAAAACTTGGCATGCTCACAATTTTGGTGCATGGTACAAAACTAGTTGGCATGTGTTGAATATTGGTGCATGGTACAAAATTAGTTAACACATTGAATATTGATGCACAGTACAGAAATTGTGGCACATGATGAATAATTTTTGCGCAATAAAAAAGTTGTGGTGTGCATTGAATTTTTGTGTGTAGTAAATGCTTGTGGCTCATGTTGGTTATTGACACGTAGTACAAAACTCATGGTATGCACGGTTTCCAAAATTGTAGTGCCAACATCATCGAGAAGAGAAGAGAAAGTAAAATAAAGAAGAGAATGAAAAGAAAGAGAGAATAAGAGACAAGGAATAACTCTAATTCTTATTCTTCAGGAATAGCTCTAATTCATATCAACAAGGTTAGCTAGCTCAAAGTGACTCCAAGATGGCAGAATATTTTGGGAAAAAATAAAGACAACCAATAAAGTGTTGGGGCTATAAGAGATATCTCAGGTACCTAAAATTCCCTCATAGAGTGGATGGACTAAGGACTGTATTGATATAGGTGGGTTTCTTTGGCCACCCACCTCTTCCACTGACTCATCACAGTTTTCCATCTTGGCCAAATTTTTTTATGATTTTCAAGTCTTAAACTTTCGGGCCCATTTTGAGGCCCTAAACAATGTTTTTTGTCCATTTGGGGGGGTTGGTTTCAATGGAATACCAAGGCCTGCTAATAATTGTACTTCTCAATTAGATCTTTCCAACAAGCTACTAAATTCTCCAAACATAGATTGTATACAAAATTTGTGCCCCTGGGAAGTTGACGCGTCAACTAACCACCTTGGGGCCCACAAAAATTTTGGTTCTTCACCTCCTAGGGTTAGAGTTTTGGGCCTTTAGGGTTCTTTATTTATGTTAAAAGGCCATTTGTGTGGCCCATCATATCATCTTTCTATGAATGAGTGTAGCTGGCATATCTTTCTCATAAGAGATTAGCTACCACCATTCTAACTAGTTTGTGTTCTACAGTATTTTGTTATTTTATTCGTTAATAGAATTTGGGTTTCACTATATTTATATTTTCTTTGATACAATTTATTTTGTATCTCATTTAATTATCAATATAATCTATATCAAGTAGACAATATTCAATAATACTGGCCTATAGTAGAGGATGTGGGTAGAATTTTCCAAAGATATATGAAGCCCTAGAAAATTAACAGATAGAACATTAGTTTCACATGATTGAAGTGGAAGGTAAGATTACCAATCAACATGTTCCTATTTTAATTGACTTGGGATAAATTAATAGTTACATTGATCCTAATACAGTAGAAAAATATCATTTGAATAAGAATAATCTTGAAAAAACATGAATGGTACAACTTTCCATTGGGACCAAAAGAAGAATTAATGAGATTTCTTGCAGTTGTCCCATAGACTTTAATGGAATAAACACAGTTGCATATATGAATATCATACCATTTGGATCATATGATATCTTAATTGGAATGGATTGGTTGTAACAACATCATTCTATGTTAGAATGTCATAACTAGACATTTACATGTCTTAATGAAGAAGGAAAACAAATATTAGTACAGGGAATCCATAGACCCATTTATATAAGGGAAATTTCAGCCTTACAGTTGAAGAGGTGCTTCAAAAAACGATGAAAATTGTTTTTATTCCATGTGGAAGAGCTAACTAAGATAAACATTACAATTCTTGAAGATGTTTTGGTGCTACAAGAGTATGAATATGTATTTAGGGAGATACCAGGTTTACCACCCAAGAGAGACACATATTTCTCTATTTCCTTAATTCCCGGAGCTACCCCAACATCCAAAAGTCCTTAAAGAATGAATACACCATAATTGAAAAAATTGCAAATGTAGTTGGAAGAATTGATAAAGAAAGGGTACATACACCCAAGTGTTTGACCTTGGGGAGCACCTATACTATTTGTAAAGAAGAAGGATGGAACCTTAAGGCCATGCATTGATTTGAAGTAGTGGAATAAAGATACAATAAAGAACAATTAATCTCTTCCTATAATTCACGATTTATTCGACCAACTAAGAGGATCAAAGGTATTTTCCAAGATAGACTTGAGGTCAGGGTACCATTAGGTGAGGATGAAATATGGATACATTAGTAAGACAATTATTAGAACTAGATATGGGTATTATGAATTTGTAATGGTGCCATTCGGATTGATAAATGCACCAACTACCTTTGTGTGTTTGATGAATGGAATTTTCATACGTTACTTGGATAAGTTTGTCATTGTCTTCTTGGATGACATACTTATCTATTCTAATTCAAAAGAATAACATGAGCAACACTTAAGGATAGTGTTATAGGTGTTAAGGTAGCATCGGTTGTATGACAAGTTGAGGAAATATTATTTTTACCAAAATCATATCCAGTACTTAGGGCATATCATTTCATAGGAAGGCGTAGCATTGGATCCACAAATATTGAGGCAATCAGAGGATGTCCTAGACCAAAGAATGTTATAGAGGTCAGATCATTCATGGGACTTGCAAGTAATAATGGGAAGTTTATTGGTTGATTTAAAAAAATTGCACAACCCATCACTTATTTGCAAAAGAAGGGGATACAGTTTAAATGGACCTTTAAATGTGAGGAAATATTTCAACTTTGAAGGACTTATTGACAAGTGAATCAATATTGAATATTGTTGACCCAGAGGAGGATTTCATAGTGTGCATTGAGGCATGCAAGGAATGGATTGGTGGATTGCTTACCCAAAATAGACATGTGGTATGTTGTCAAGGAAATTGAAAGAACATGAAAGGAGCTATGCCACACATGTCATGTCACCATTTTTGGGTTCTATTATTCTATAGTGGAAATGACTTATGTGGCTTGTCAGTGAAGAAAAAGGGAGTCAAAATGGATTATCTAATGTCACTTAGTCAGGAGACGTCATGTTTTTAAAGTGACATTAAGGAAATAAAGTGAATTTAGATTAATATTTTTTTAAAACATTATTAAAGTGACTTTTGATCTTAAAGTGAAAGTAAAAGGAGAATAAGGGTCTAATTTGATTTATTCAAAAAGGGGAAAATTCTAGAAGGCATGCAAGAAGGATAAAATAAGGGGCAGTGCTTCACTTTGGATTATGTTTTGGATTGATATCTTTGGAGTGCTATTGGAGCCAAGGTTTCCGTTAGGGTTTGGAAAAACCCTTCCATTGTAGTTTAGTTTCGGTGGTGAAATATCCACCCTAGATAGACAAGGAGGAGGATCCATCTAGGATATTCAACTGATCTTTATTTTTGGTTTGATATCAGTTTAGAGGTGTAGATTTGTGGGATTTTCTGGTGGGGACTGTGGAATCTTCCAGGTTTTGGTTTGATATTGTGTGTTTCCAGTGTTGTACTGCAGCTTCCATAGCATACATTACACATTGTACTTTAGGTTCCATTCATAATAAAATACCCATGTGTTTTCTCTGTATTATGAGTATTTGAATTGCATGCAATATGTTTGACAAAATATTTATTGGTAGAATTGTGTAATCTGTTGTCAACCAAATTAGGCCATAAAAAATACTAGCAATGATTTTTTTTTGAAGAAATCACTAATATCCTAGCCTAGTATAGCAGGGGATATTACAGTGGTATCATAGTTGGTGATCTTTCCAGCCTGACGGTTTTCTTGAAGGCGGGCAACATCATCCTTGTAGAGGCTAAATCCATTTATGAATGGCAACTCCTTGTATGCATTCTGAGTATATTATTAGGATAGAGAAACCATAAAGAGAGAGATATGATTTATATGTGTGAATACCATCTAGCAGAGACCGAATTTCATAGAGTAGAGGCCAAAATTGTGAAAAAGGGGTGATTTCCTGACTAGCAAAAAACAAAAATTGCTTATCGGTCTGAGTTTATTTGTTGATGGCGTCCGATTTTCAAGTGAGGGGTTTATGAGGAGGGTTGTTCCCCTTATATTGTAGGACTGTGAGTCCCTTAGAGGAATCGCATGAGATCAAAGGAGGGACAAGACAATCTTGAGGAGGTCGCAGGTTGTTTGATAGGGTCGCGGGACCAAGAGGCATCGCGAGGGTGTTTCAAGGGGATAAACCCTTATTTTTTGTAGAACACAAGCTATAGGCGAGGCCGAGAGGGGTTTGGTAGTTCATAGAGGATGAGGAAGAGTGTCGAGCTACATGAGAAATCGAGAGGGCTTTGGCAAGTCTACGAAGGTATTGTGAAGACCTGAGTCCTCTTTCTGCAGACAACGGGGAACAATAGAGGTCGATGGGATTTATTAAGAGGCCAATCCACTCATCAACAAAACCATGAGAATTATGGAGCAGGTTGAGTGTCATTTGAGTAGGAAATGGGTGATAAATAAGATCCATGAAAATCTTGGAGTACATCAAGCACCATCTGAGCAAGAAATGAGTGATAGAAAGGGGCCATGGGCCCCTTTGATTTTTTCCATGGGGTTTTGAGAGGGATGAGGACCCATTCTATTGAGTCATGGGTTATAAAGAGGGTCAAGACACCCCTTTCTGGAGTCACGAAGTGTAGGAGGGTCATGAGGGTTTTATAAAACTCATATGGGTACCTTTAGGAGAGTTCGAGTTCCTTATATGCAGAATCGTGGGTCTAGAAGAGGATAGTAGGTAGTTGGGTGCATATTTGAGAAATGGTAGCAATACTTGAGGAGACAAGCATATATTTTCAGGTTTTTATCTGTGTATGGTTTGTTTTCTAGTATATTGTAGCTACTACAACAACCATTAGTCATCTTTATTGTATTTCCTGACTCTGTTTATAATAAATAATTCCCATATTTTCTCTTTTATTATTTGTGCACTCGGATCATATGTAAAGTGTTTGACAGAACACTTACAACGGAAATAACTATAGTGGCAGAAAAGGGTTTTATATTAAGTTTTTGAAGAAACCCCAAGACAGAAACTACCAAATTACTACAACCTTCTAACAACCATGTTGCAATTGCTTAAGAAGGTAAATATGGAATGTGTGGTTTAAATTTTGATGGAGCTAACAACAAATAAATGCATGCTTGACATATAAGAGTATCTAACATTGGGTGAGGATATTTGTGCATATTTACCCTTTAAAATATATTACACCCTCAAGCACAGAAGTTGGCCCAAGGATTTGGACAAGGATTACTTCAAAGGAACATGGAAGAAATTGATGGGAGATGAGAAGGTGGAGGAGAATGCATATAACCATGAGGAGGATGTGTGCATAAAGGAGGACCAAAAAACAACCTATGATACATCATTGGAGATAACCAATGAAGCCGATGACACTAGTGTGTTGGATGGGTATACCTCTAATGAATCAATAGAAGATGAGGATGCAACATCTTATGATGACTATATGTTCCAATAAACTAATGTTGAGGATCCAACATATTTCACTATGTATGATGCTTATGATGAGGGTAGTTCAAGAATGATAATGCCTACGCATGATGAGGATTCCACACCATATCTCATTTATGATGTCGATGATGATGAGAACATGATTGTACCTCGACATGATGGTCAAATTGAACAAATACCCTTAACATTTCAAGATTTGGACGATTGATTATTGGTCAAGGAGGATAAGATTGTACAAGTATTGACAAGGGAAGATAATGCTCATGATTTTTTTGAATACCTTATGTCAAAAAACCAGTTGGAGGAGAGGCAAAGGGGATTTGCAAATGGAATCACTAGTACCCAATTTTGCATCATCAAAGAAGCACTAGAGAGGATGAAATCCAATTACTTGTAGTTTTTAATGGATATGGATCTTTCTCTTAAGTTCGTTGAATACAAGGAAAGGGATTTTGAGGAGATTTGTCAACAATTGATTTTTTTGCGCTCTTCATTAACATCAAGAGAGATTCCATCATCGTGGATGACCATGACACATGAGGGAACAAGTGGAACTCATGATTCGAGGGAGGATCCACTTGTGATGATTATGCATAATGAATGTTCAGAGTTGCAGAGGATTGAGAAGAGGTTTGACACAGAGGGATTTGACCATGCGCTCATTTTGCATTGTGAGGATAATGATTTTCTTCTATTGGAGAGTCCACTAAAGGCTCAAGCCTTAGCTACGGAGAAGATAGTTGAGCACATTTCTTGTAGACAAGGCCACAAGGAAGTATATTCATCCATGGATTGGGTGGATAGGTACATGACAGACATGGGAATTCTCTAGGATACAGGTTCAGGTGAACTTGGTAGAGTGATGGATACAATAGCGCCTATAGGATATAGGATGGTATAAGACAACTCAATGATAAGAAATAGTATGTAGGGATATTCATTGGCATGCAGTAGTGTACAGTGGAGTTGTGGGGTGTTTCCACCAGGGATACCTCCTGACGGAGTTATCAGGCATACTATTATGGGGAAAATATATATGGAAAGGGGTAACCATAATATACATAACGACACCCATAAATCAACTCTAAACTCAAGTATGCTAGATAAATAGAAATGCTAGCAAGAGAAGGTTGAAATCCTATCTCGTCCGGACATCTGAAGAAGAACATGGTTGAGCTCACGCTCTAAATCTTGATGCCTACAACTTGTCCTTAACATCCAAGATACACAATCATATTGCATAGAACATTAGCATATAAACTAGCATAATCCATTAACATGTATAACAAATATGCCCATGGAAAGCGATACAAATATTTTCTACATGTAATTGGATGAGAAAAGAGTATTTCTATTAATGTAATAAACATAAGTACATAGGTGACAAACTTTTTTAATGGAACATATTGGAACCGAGAAACTAATCCCCTTCAGTTGGGCCTTCACCACTTCAATCCTCCACAAAGGCAAGCTCACAAGTAGTAGGAGTAATTGAGTTTCTCCTTCTCAACATAGGAAAAGCTTGGGGGTTGAACACAAGAAGTTCAAAATTTCAAGGACAAAGGGATGCAGACTCAATATGAAGTGATATTTCTCCAGAGTGTCTTTTCTCTCAATTATGAATGTCTTCAAGACTTGTATATGGCTCAATTTATAGCCTCCAAATGGAATTTAAGGGTCTAGTGGGAGCTTTTCTAGTATATGGAAGTTCAAGGATCATGTATCCCATGACCTAGCATGGAAAACCAACATATTTTTTAATTTTTTAGCACAAAACCCGATGTACACAGGTTGTAATGGAGAAACATGAGTATACGCAAGTTGTCTAACTGTGGCCCACATACATGTGCAAAACTTTGAATTTTTTACTCCGGAATGAACAAAAAGGGGAACTTGAGTCTGTAGAGGGAAATGGAAGGCCATCAAAGTAATATGCATGGAGTGTGGAAAAATTGCTATAACAGATACCCCCTAATGTTTGAGGTCATAGGAGCAATCGGGATGGCCTAAATACATTATAGTTCCCAGAAGTGGAGTAATGAGGACCCAGCTGGAAAAACTAGTTACTTATGAGAATATTATAATTCATATTGCCTCTATACACATGACTGCAAATCTGCATTATACTGCAAATCCATGTGGATATATAACAAATAGTTGTTCATGTCCATGAATAGGAAATACAAATTAGTCATATTCCATAGGTTTTCATAGTGATGAACAAGAAACAGTGGAGTCTAGTCTTAAAATCAACTGAAGATATATTTATACAATGGAGTACAATATGATATTCCATGATAACTGAATGCATATAGGTATTGGTCCGATGAAATATAGTAGGATATATATGATCCTACTACTGTGAACTGGAGGTATTCTACACTATCCATTGAAGGTGCAAGTCTACATCATGTGAATAAAGGAGCTGAAGTCGAACACATTGAGACTTCGTTTGATTACCACTCATTGAAGTACACCATTAAAAAATGTGATACAACCCACCGATAATGAAATTAGTTTTCAAGGAATCGAGTACATTCAATAAGTGTGAATAAGAGTGTTGAGGTCGAACACTTGAAGAATCCATCAGTCAGGAGCCATTACTGTATTCCCAATTGTCGATGGTGGGAGAACCTTCCACTAATGACTACAAGCCTCTAGGTACCCTTATGATTCTAGATCTCCATTCCAGAATAGATGAGTTGAATTCGATGGAAGGAGACCTGCTGAAAGAAGAGAATTAAGGCATCTCTCATCATCCAACGCGATGTACAACAAAATATATTGATGATTAGGAAGAGCCTGGATGAATAGGATGTTCATGAACCAATGACCATGTGCGTCTCTTACGTGCACCAGATGAAAATAGTACACGAAAGAGACCCTCTAACTAGCAGCCAATAATGAAAAATGTCGACAAAGGTGAGGAAACCTCCAATAGAGTCTAATGGAATCCAAGACACTGCACAAATCCCAATGTGTGAATAAATTTCTTCCCATCGAACACAAGGGAAACTCCCCAGTTAGCTTCCAATGGAGAGATGTCATCTGTTGGGTTCAAGGTCACCTGTGAATGATGAAAGTAGGCCTAGTGTGCAAGGTAGGACAATAGTTTCATGTGATTATGAGGTCCAATTGTAATGGGATGGACAACATGCAAAGTCAATAGTTCTGAGGAATGGTCGACACATGCTTCGACTTCCTTTGATCAAGAGAATGAGATAGATGAATGACTCGAGCAACATAGACTCAACACTAATCATTGACAAAAGTTCATGACACATGAAGCATCAACAAAATTTCCATATGGACTGGAAGAATAATCGGTCAAAGGTGTAAACTCAAAGTAATGATCTCATCACCCTAAGGACATGCTAAACCCAAACCTTGGATGAAACAGACTCAATAATTTGTTCTTTTTTCAAAGGTGTCACGACTGTTGTCGATAGGAGATAATATTATTTTCCTTCCCATCTGTTTTTTTGTTTTTTCATAGTAACAAAAATGCTATGACACATGAGAGGAAATGAGTTTCACAAGTAAGAAACTAGTTCCAAGAAGTGGAACATAACTATGCTTGATACAGGGAAAAACATGTAGGACATGGACACTCGGGGGGATGTTTCCTCTATGGGTAAAGGGTTGTCAAGTTGGAAAGGATATATGGAAGGAATTGCTTGGTTAATGATAAGAATCATTAGGTAAAGAGGCCTATAAAGAGAAAGAGGGAGCTGACATTAGGCTCCACAATGCAAGGAGGATAATGGAATGTAATTACAACTTAAATCAAAAGTGTCATTTTTTATAGATTTAGTCCCCTAGGACCGAAAAAGTATAAAATGATACCCAGGAGAACTCTTCTAGCCAATCGTGACCATAGTATTCATTTTTCGTAAGTAGTCTATTTGGTCCGGGAAAGGGTTAAACTTATACCAAAATAGATGTCCTTTCAAATCCATTTAATGAGTGTGAAAGAGACAATTTCACTAAGAAATCTTTTTGTTTTTTCAAGAGTCAGAAAAGAGATTAACCAAGACTCGGAGGGAGTCCCATAAGTAGTTTTCAAAATGAGATTGAGTAAGATTAATGATTTTTGAACACAAAGTCATATTTGGAATATAAGGGACTCCCATACCTATGGAGTAACTTCTGCATAGGCACCAAATGAAAAAATGTGTTCTAACTAGGGTACCCATGTTTGGTAAGTCTCTACCATTTATTAACGAAACTTCTAGTACCAACGAGAAGGTTTTGTGTCTCTAAAAAATGGGTTTGTACCCAGGGCATATGAGTCATGGTCATAAGATGATGCAAAAATAAAAAGTGGGGTTGAAACCTACCATATATGCCAGTGACGATAAATACATGTCGAAGGCATGAACGAGCTAAACAATGTTGTAAATCCATGAAACCCTGGACAAAACCACTTCAAACCAGTTCTTATACTGCTTAATTAGTTCATATGGTTTCAAAAATATGAAATATAGGGTAAAAAACTATAGAACGTGGATGAAACGTTTCTACAAATAGTAAAAAACAAGAAATTTACCATATCATTTGAGTTTTTCACCCACATAGTTCTTTTTAGGCCATTTTGCCCCCGATCTTCCACCGAAGATTCTAGGAGCTACGATCAATGGAATTGGAAACTATCTAGACCAAGTAAGTTATCATCCTATCCTCTTCCATTTCAAGGGTCTAATCTTTAGATTTAATGCTCAATTGTTTAGTATTAGAGGTCGTAAATTTAAAACTAGGGTGTACACGGGCTGTAGTTCATCAGGTCGCATACTTGACCTCATGTACGCGGGCAAGGAAAATCTTTCCCATGTATATGAAGCCCTATACACGAATTTTATAATGGTATCCGATGTACAACTCCGCGCACAAGTTTTTTGACAAAAAATAACTCAACATTTGGTGTTTCCTTTGCAGGATGGTGATTGAATGGAGGGAAATATTGCATGAGAAGGTTGATGTTATAGTAGAAAGGGATGTGAGGTCCCAACAAGATTTTCAAATAATTGGGCTCTATAAATTTTGGGCCATAAAAGGAATGAGGGCCCAAGTGAGGTTTCTCCAAACATTGATAACCAATTGGGATCTAGACACCGATGCATTCAATCTC
>SNQJ01S0150910.1:0-23168 GCA_010110895.2 Picea sitchensis
CTCCCTAGATCCACCTGGATCTAGAATAAAACATGACAGAATAATACTCTTTCCCTAGATTTAGACTAATGAATGAACTAGGAGGCAAGAATCATGAACATACCTTATGATCGCTTCCTTGGGTCTCTGTTGTCCATCTTCGCTCCAATTCTCTTGTGCCGTCAAGACCAGGACAACTCAAACCAATTGAAGTGAAAACAACTTAATATATTCAACAGTTAAACTATGCATATGATCAAGGAGTTATGCAATAAAGTGATATTGGCTTTATGAGAAAGGGACATATTACTATATTAAATTGATAGAAAGAAAGACTTACAACCCGAGCCTTGATGTTGCAAACCTCCTTTCGATGGCTCCTAGATCTAACACACACACTTGCTCATGCATGAAGAAGATCAACCACTTTTGATAACCTTGCTGGTGTTCCTAGCTACTGTAGCATCAATCCTTCATACAATCTTACACTAATTCTCCAATAAATCTCTTGTTAATTTGCTTCTAACCTTTTCCATGAGAATCCCATCAATTTATAAGAGAGAATGGATTAGTTACTTAGATAGGAATGATCTCAAAATATCAGGAAAGCCAGTACTTAGATAATCATTCGAATTCCATCTCATCCTTCTAGAAGATTCCTTCTAGAAGATTTGAGAATTTCATCTTTTTCCCTTGTTTATAAGGAGTTCGTACATTAACAGTTAGGCACAATGCGAACTTATCGCACCCTGACTTAAGGCAGCCTGCGAGAATCATGCATTCTCACAGGAAAATGTATTGGTAGCCTGCGAACCTTCCTCAAAACTGTGATTTCTGGAAAGAGACAAAGGTAAATTTTTTCTGGAGAAAGTTCTAATGAAGATCCTGATTACACCATAATAAATACATCATCACGACGACCAAAATCATGGATAACACCTGCTGTAACTTCCTCTTATTTCTCTCACAATCTCCTCTCTCAGAATACAATATTCACGATGATACATAGCCGCAATACATTTCCCTCATGAAATTGTACCTGAGATGTATATGCTTAGTATTCAAATGGAAGGATGAGTTCTTTGCAAGATGAATGACACTCTCACTATCACAATAAAACCTACTATTCTTCTACGCTTCTTTTTCCAATTCCTCCAAACCCTCTGTAGCTTCAAATCATTTCTTTACTAGCCTTTATAGAAACAACATACTATGCTTAAATTTGTTGAAGTTACTAATAACCTTTTGCGGTTTCAAAATCCAACTTATTGTTGTTCCACCTATGAGAAAACAAGTACCATTAGTTACTCATCCTGTTATCACTATCACTTGCCATATATGAATAAACATATCCTTCTAGAACAATGTATGAACCTCCAAAAAAAAATGCATGTGTAGTAGCGGTGCAAATACTTGAGGAATCCGCTACGCCTCGATGTTTTCCTGGATTGTTCATATACCTTACCACAACTCCCACTGCATGCACACAATATGGTCTTGTGCAAACCATACGCTGTACATTAAACTTCCAATGGGGACCGGACGTACATTATCTCCTCCTCGTCTTGAGACAATGTTATAAAACTCAGGTTGTAGGGTAGGCTTAGTAGCTTGGAGATAAGACCCAAACTGGCATGGGGAGACTTCCCACCAACATCCACACCTCGATAGAGCTCTTTCTGTTCAGTGTGGCTAATCCCAAGGGAGGCGTCCCTAGTAATGCAGGAGGTTCGAGAAAGGATCAAGGGTTTAAGGCTCAAGGTTAAGGTAAAGATTTCCCTTCCACCAGTTGCGCCAAAGGATGATCCAAAGAGATATTCCAAAGAAGGGGCACTTGTTTGCGAGGCAATTGATAAAACTAAAATTAATACCCGCAGTGGTTGGTACTTCAAAATATTAATGACTATCTTCTATATATATGAAATAATAAATGTAATTATTATTGACGAAGTCAATGGTTACCAATTAAAGATTATGTTTTACAATATTACTTCTTTGATAAATACAAAATGATACTTGTTCAATGTATAAAATCAATCTTTATTATATGACAATGCACTTAATAAAATGTGCTCATATATATATATTGTTGCTAGGTAAACACACTAAAGATTTAGCGTCAACCCTATTCTAGGTTAGTTTTAGCTAGACAATGAAGTGTCGTTTTGCTAAATAAGCCAATGAAATTTCTGACACCCAAATGTCTATCAAAGGATGACAAACCACAACGTTTTACACTAAGCAAGGGTTAAAAAGAGGCTTGGCGATCATCAAAGAGTTTGGGTTAGTGAAGTCGCTAGGGTTAGTTAGGGTTTCAATTTAAGAGGGTTTTGAAGATTGTTTGAACACCATAGACTCAACGTTGCATTCTTAGACTAGATTACCTTGGGTAAATGGAGTCAAAGAGAGGCTAAAGGATTGGAAATATTTAAACTAGGATGGGAGAGTTAGGTTTAATGGTCTTGCAATGGCGGGAGCCCTCGAATCAAAACCCTAAGGGGAGGGAGGCTCATTAGGGGTGTAGCTAAAGCTGAGCCTCATGCTCCCTCCCTCTCCATTCAAGGCTCTTTGGCAAAAGCATTTTAGTACAGAAATATAGATCTATGGCTGAAAGGTGTTGTTTGGGGGCAAGGCTTTTCGAACCCTAAGAAGTCAAACCAGGTGTAAAATTAGTGGAGCCTAGGTCTTTTAACTTACTTCAATTTATGTTTCAAACCCCAACTCAAGAAGAGGGAACTAGTGCAGTAAAGCTGGTAGGGTTCTTCTTAATCAAATGGCTAATCAAGATTTACTTTATCATGGGGACATGAGGCCAAGGGACCTACTTGTGTACTTGCTCCCCTAGGGTTTCAATGATTAAAGCATAAAATACTTAATGTAACCATGCATGTGAGAATTTTAAACTACAACCATTTCAATCAAGAGGTTTTGTATGAGAGAAAAACACTTACAAATCCAAGATGAGCTTATCAAACCCTAGTTGTAACACACCTTTCAATAGTAAAAACACCATATACATGCAAAAAATCCTTTAAGTGTAGTGTCTCAACTCAAAGGAGCCCGATGAGACAGAGACTACAAAGTGTATATCACTCTCCAAGAGGGCAAGGTATGTTTATATCAAGAATGGGCTCAAAATTATCAATATATATCATCCAAGTGACCAACCCAGATTACAAAATAGGTCATTAAAAGCGTACCGATGGGATGACTTAACAATATTACATCATTTGTCACATTAAATGCTAAAATGCAAAATATGGAGCTAAATGGAGGCGTCGGGGCCCTGAGGCAGTTGGCCTTTTTTGGAGCCAAGATCAGCATCGAGGAGAAGTGTTGCCCCCCACGAGAACCGCTGTGCATGTGCCAAATAATCCCGGTACCGGCTGCCACTGCTCCGAGCATCCTGTCTTGGGTGGCGTCCTATTCATCAAAGCCATCCTCTCATGCGGGGGTGATCCCCTAGGTCAATCTACGCCAAAGTGTCTGGTGAGGAAGTCCTTGTCTTCTTCATCACGAGGGGCTCCATCATGGCCGTTGTCACGCCTACGCCATCCCTAGCAACCATCGGGTGAACTACGGCCAGCAGGAGGTCAGAGCTAATCATCTCCCAAAGTATGGGTCCTGCCGGGTACTTTTGTCCAGGGAGTAGCAGTGCGCACATCAAAGGGCTACCCTCCACACTTGGGCTCATTAGTCCTGAGAGATCATGGCGATGTAAATCATATTTCATCATTAAAGGTTATCAAATATAGCCGTGAAATCCCTACAACTTGTATAGAGCTCAAGATTTTCCACATGAGATCTTTGGCCGCAAAGCTAAGAGGCATGAGAACAACCCTATTGGTCCTAATACCCTGAGGGTAGAAAGTTTCCTCAAAGATCATTTCAAATATGTTTTATCACTTGGTGATATGGTTTTTAGGGTTGTCCAGTTATAGTAAGACCAGGGGAAGGTGTTGTCTATGGGTGCCTTTGTGGGAAGCAAGTTGTACCTGTCATGGATACATTTTTCAATTTTATTGCCTTCATTTTCTTTTTATTGCTTTTCTTTCTTTTTACTTCAAGGTGGAGGCGGGAGGGCTTGGCGGTGGCAGTGACAATATTACCAGTATATTATGAG
This sequence comes from Picea sitchensis, assembly GCA_010110895.2. Taxonomy (NCBI): domain Eukaryota; kingdom Viridiplantae; phylum Streptophyta; class Pinopsida; order Pinales; family Pinaceae; genus Picea; species Picea sitchensis. The sequence continues at coordinate 4,103 of SNQJ01S0150910.1, forward strand.
ATAGTAAAGGGCTGCAGGTCATGATAGGGCCCCTTTTCCTTTAGCCATACAGCAAAGGTCCTTTGCCTGGCCAGGTGACCCGGATAATTGTGATGTCATGCTTGCTAAATACCTATGAACATAATAAAATTTCGTGATGAGACCTCCATCCTCTTGGTTAAGGTCTTGTTTTTATTATTATTTTCTTACAGGGTCCCTTTGGTTTCTTATCGAGGGGCCTTTTACTTCCTTCTAGGATCCCACAGGTGAAGCATATCTAGGTTTTAATTTCCCTATGGATTTTATCTTTTACCAATTTTGCTGACCCCACTCGCCTTCTTCCCACAAGACAATATGTAGCCCTCAGCGGGGTCATTCCCTAATGGCAGACTAGGGGAATGGGATGGTAGTTATAAAGATAAACATGACAAGATGAGGTGGGGAGGCGGTGGCTCTGCGATCCCATGGTGGCTAACCAAAACCCATGGATATCGACTTACTAAGTTACCAGTCGTCACCCCAACAAGTGGAGTGGATTGGTGGCAAGATCAGCGGGTCATCGAGAAATGAGAGGAACCCTGAAATACCATATATAAGAAGGTTATAACGATCAAAGATGGCACATACGACACCTTGGACCAACTACCTCATGGAGAAAGAGTCCTTTCAGATGCAAGCCCACATGCAGATGGGGTGGTGAAATTGCTACTGGCGGCCGGGACAAATCACGAGAAGCCGAGAGATGGGCCCTCTAGGTTGCCTCAGAGTGTCCCAGCTCTGGGTACCATTGTCTAGGACCATGTAGACCTGGGAGTACCTTGATCTCCTAGTTATCCCTAGATATCGGGGATAGCTTATCACAGCTCAAACTTCAGGGGGACATGTCTTGCTAGCGTAAGAAGCGCGCCCAAGGAACCTCGGTAATCGGCATGGGCACCGTATACCTTCACCACACTTGACAAGAAAATATCTGACAACAAAGGTGGGGTGTTATTGCCACCCCTCAAAATAATATGTGCATGCAAGACAATTATAAATGCAAATACAAATAAAGGGACTTTTGTGCTTTTAGTTGGCTATAGGTTGGTGTAGTAGGCAACAATGGAAATAATCCGGTAAACTCCTTGATACATAGCGGCTTCATCCCTAAACCATAATAGTGATACATCGAGCACAAACATGTCATGAGTTGAATATACATCATATCATGGGAAAAGTCAGAATCTAACTCTCGTAGGAGGCGGGTGGGAGGGATAAAAGTCTTATGGTGATCTAGAAAAGAAGTACTCAATCTCATCGAGGGGTCATGAAAATACCGGGTTGAAGCAGAGCTCAAGGGCACGTAAGCCAGGTTACCTAAGATATCCTCACGCTCTATAGTCAAGGAAAGAGCCCGACAAAGGGACATGGATGATGACTTTATCAAGGAAGGTTGAAAAACTTTATTCTAGAACTAGCATTACAGCTATTGCCGGGTCTAGGGTTTCCACAGGAGGAAACTCAACATAAAAAGGTATTTCCCAACCACAACTTTAATGGAAAAACTTGGCAAAGTAATAACAAGTGGCTGGAGTGAAGGTCATGGGTAAAGCTCAACCCGGAAAACAAAATGTCACTTAGTATCAAAATCGAGCCACGGAAGCGGTGGTCGGATGTCTCACATCTTTATGAAAAGAATTCAAGTGCTCCAACGAGGTGCAAAACCGACATCTCAAGGTAAAGGCCCGAAAATCATCAGAAAAATAAAGTGCTGAATTAAATACTTGGTGTTTAGAAAGCTACAAGTAAAAACTTTATCTCCTTGAACACTTAGCTGAGGAGATGAAGTAATTTGTTGTGGTAATTACTAGGGCAATGTGTGAAGATGATCCTCCATGTGTGGTGGGATCACGTATCATAACCCTTCCTGTCCCAACTATGTCTCCCAACATGTATGAACTCATCAATATTATCAACTGTGTCACTATTCGTGTCATAGCATGCAGGATTTGTAGGACTTAAAATTTCATCCTCCTCTTCCTTTTCATCCACCGAGGTAAAACATCATCAAAATTTAGGATAGGAGGGTAACTCCTTGTTTCTTCTTGTCGGTGCCGGGGACTACGGTGTTTTCCAACATGTGTCATTGTTTCATCCTCATGGAATTCTTCTTTATCTTCGATTGCACAACAAAGGGCCATCAACCCGTTCAAAGCTTCCTTTTTCTTCTGCATCTTGAATACCGTTGTCACTTTGGAATCTTGAGATAGAATGCAACTACCCTCTTCTTTCTTTTGTTGTGGGGAGAAAAGGGATCTTGGATTTCCTCATCAGAGGGAGGAACCTGAGGTGGACACTTCATCATCTTATTCAAGTTCTTGCTCCTCAATCCCATGTCATTCCGTTGGTCAAAAACTTGTTCCCTCCTTTCTGCTTATCTTCAACAAAGTTTCCATGGGAGACCAGGTTTTATCAAGCCGAGAGTGTCCATAGCATTGGTCTTGGTTAAGAGGGCCTCTTTTCAATTTGAGTGGCCATGTTGTGAGATTTTGCAAGTGTTTTTTGGATTCTTTTATTTCCTGAGAATCTCAATGTCTTGAAGTCCGGTAGTATAGGGCAAAATAAGGTGGTTGCGCCGAGACGATGGCTTTGTGGAATCTGGTAAAGAAATCTCTCGAATCTAAACCCAAAGGATTTGACAATCTCAGACTCCTTTTTCTTTATGCCTTCAAGCTCTTTCAACAATGATTGCATATCTTCTATTTTCATGGTCCCGCCATGGAAAACTTCCCTCAAAAGTTCCATAGAACTGATGCTGGCATGTGGAAGATTAATATACCATCTTCTAGCCCTTCCATGTAGGGAAGCAGTTTCATCACAAATCACCGACCTGGAGTCGGTAGCGGAAGTCGATGAAAATTTTTCCGAATCTTTCTCATGTGAAGGACTTGGGACATTTCTTCATGATGCTAGCAAAGCGAGGGAGGAAGTACTCCATAGCGAGGCATTTTACGGGATATCCCAAGATTTCCTCATATCAAGGTCTATAGTTTCACAGATTATTGTAGAGTCATTGTTGAAAACCCCAGGTCATGAGTGGAGTCGCCGGATAGTTTTCTTGAGACTACCAAATAATAGGGGAAAAGAAAGTGAATGTGGAGTCGCCGGGTAAGCTTACAAGAAAAGGCTTACCAAAAAGGTTTGTCGTTGAGGAAAATAGACTTAGTGATCCCCGACAACGATGCAAAATGTTATTGCTCATTTTGTAGGGTAGGCTTAGTAGCTTGGAGATGAGACTCAAGCGTAACCAGGAATTCCCACTTACTTGTCACCTCGATGGGAGCTCTTTCTATTAAGGGTGGATAATCCCAAGGGAGGCGTCCCTATTAATCTGGGGTTACGGGGAAAAGGATCAAGGGTTTAAGGCTCAAAGGTTAAGGTAAGCTTTCCCTTACAGATGCGCATGAGGATAGTCAAGAGATATTCTTGAAAGGGCACTTTTGTTTGAGAGACAAGGCAATGATAAAACTAAAATATGCCATAGTGGTTGGTACTTTAAAATATTAATGACTATCTTCTATATATATAGAGCAATAATAAATGTAATTATTGAGTAAGTCAATGATTACAATTAAATCTATGTTTTACAATATTACTTCTTGATAATACAAAATGATACTTGCATTTCATTACGTAAAATCAATATTTATTATATCAATAATAAATGTGCTCATATATATGGCTGTTTACTCACGTCAAACACACTTTAAAGGTGGCCATTGACCCTATTCTAGGTTAGTTTAGCTAGACAATAGAGTGGGCCGTTTTGCTAAAATGACCAATGAAATTGCTCAACACTCAAATGTCTATCAAAGGATGACAAAACCACAACGTTTACACTAAAGAAGAGGCTTGACGTCATCAAGTAGTTAGGGTTAGTAAAATTCCTTCCCAAGGGTTAGTTAGGGTTTCAATTTAAGAGGTTTTTTGAGGAATTGTTTGAACACCATAGACTCAACGTTGCATTCTTAGACTAGTGCATTAGGGTAAATGGGTCAAATAGAGAGGCTAAAGGCTTGGAATTATTTAAACCTAAGGACGGGATTGTTAGGTTTAATGGTGCTGCAATGGCAGTGCCACCAAATCAAAACTCTAAGGGGAGGAGGCTCATTTCAGTGTAGCTAAAGCTAGACTCCATGCCTCTCCCTTAAGACTCTTTGGCAAAAGCTTGACTAGCTATAAGGCAAATCTATGGTGAAAGTGTTGTTTTGGGAAAGGCTTTTTCAAACTTCAGAGTCAAACCCTAGGTGTAAAATTAATTAGGCCCTAGGGCCGTCTTCTTTCTTCAATTTATGTTTCAAACTAACTCAAGAAAAGGAGCTGATGTAGCAATGACTAGGCTAGGTTCTTCTTAATCAAATGGATAATCAAACTTTTATCATGGGGACTGTAGGCGGGACCTACTTGTGTACTTGCACAAGTAGGGGTTTCAATGATTAAACATAAAATAACAATGTAACCATGCATGTAAAAATTTTAAACTACAACCATTCAATCAAGAAGTTTTGTATGAGAAAAGCAACACAAATCCAAGATGAGCTTATCAAACCCTAAGTTGTAACACCTTCGATGATAGAGCACCATATACAAAGAGATAATCCCCTTCAGTCACGGTAGCCCTCAACTCCAAGGCTTGATATGAGAGACAAAAGAAGAGACTAAAAAGTGTCATCTCAAGAGGGAGGCTTGAGTTATGTTATATATCAAAATGGGGCTCAAGCGTCCCTCAATATATATCTAATCAAATGACCTTGAATTTACAAGTAGTTGTTTAAAAACAGTAAAACCGAGGGATGACTTAACAATATTATCATTTTGTGCATTAAATGCTAAAATGCCAAAATATGAGGCTAAATGTGGGAATGTGGGGCCCCCCTCGGGGGAGGCGTTGGCCCTTTTGGGCAAGATCATCATCAAGGAGGAAAATGTTGGCCCCAGGAGCTCCACGCAACTGTCACATGTGCCAAATAGAAGCCCAAGCACGCCACTGCTCCAGAGGAGAAACATCTAGCTGTCACGGGTGAAAGTCCTATCCATCGAGGCCAAATGCATCTCATCTGCGGTGATCCCCCTAGGTCAATCTACGCCAAAGTGTCACGGGTGGGGGAATCACTATGTCTTTCTTCATGCAAAGGGGCTCATCAGGATTGTCCCTGCACCTCTGCCATCCTAGTAACCATATGATGGGCTCTTCAAGCCCATGGAGGTAGGAGCTAATCATCTCCCCATGTGTCTGGGTCCTGGTACGCACTGCCGGGTATGGTCCTGCACATCAGGGGGCTAAAGCCCTCCATGGGCTCATTAGTCCCTAGGATCATGAGTGTAAATCATATTTCATCATTAAATTTATCAAATATATGCATAGAAACCCCATATTCCAGGCTCCGAGATATTACATAGATCTACTATGCAAAGCTGAAGAAACCAACAGCACAGCCTATTGGGCTAATACCCTGAGGAGATAGAAAGTTTCCTCGAGAGATCGGTGACCATGTTTATGCGGTGATATGGTTTTAGGGATGTCCGATCATAGTAAGACCAAGGCCAGTGTTATGCGTAGGTGTGTGCCTTTGTAGGAGTTGAGTTGTACCTGTCATGGATACATTTTTCCAAAACCCCTTTGTTGCCTTCATTTTTCTTTTATTGATTTTCTTTCTTTTTACTTGGAGTTAACGGGGGACACTACCTTGGCTTGGTGACATAGCCACAACTTGATGTTCTTGGGTATCTTCAGATATGATAAAAATTTTGGATCTTGAGTAGGACTACTCAACTGGCCATGCAACGAGGTCAACGCCTAGCTTGAGTGACCCGGAATAGTGACAATGTCATGCTTGCTAAATACCTATAAAGACATAATGGACCAGTCATTGATGAGACCTCCCATCCCCTCTTAGTTTGAGTCTTGTTTTTATTATTATTTTTTCTTAAGGATTTTTAGTTTTTCTTATCGAGAAGCTTTTATTGCCTTCTCAGGGATCCCACAGGTATTTAGTACTAAGGTTTCATTTCCTATGGCTTTTATCTTTTTACGATACTTTTACCCACAGCCCCCTTTGTACTTCCTAAGACGAGATGTAAATCCTCAAGGTCATCCTAATGAATTGGACCCTAGGAATGGGATGGATGGCCGGGGTATAAGATGTAAACATGGCAAGATGAACAGGAGAGCGATGGATCTGCAAATCCCCACCCAATTTGTCTAACCAAAACCCATGGATATCGGCTTACTAAGTTTTACCCATCAATCCACCCCAACAATGGTCAAGAGCATTAGTGCAAGATGCTTGAGTCCTTCAGTATGAGAGGAACCTAATGCATATGTAAGAGGGTTATAACGATCCCGAAGATGGCCATACCATGATACCTTGGACCAGGTACCTCATGGAGCAAGGGTGCTTTTAGGATGCAAGCCTAGGTGGTGGTGATGGAAACTTCTCTGCTTGTGAGGGACAAATCGTGAGAAGAGAGGGATGGGCCCTCCAGTTCATACTCAGAATCAATCCACACTCTGTTTTCCATGTCTAAGACCATGTAGACCTCTCGAGACATGATCTCACTAGTTATCCCTAGGATAGGGGAAAACAAACATATTACTTTACTTAATTTGGAAATGGGCCAGTTGTACTAATTGGTGTTTCATTTTGCATTCTAAACCTCTCCAGGCACCTTGTCATGTACTCACCCGAGAGACAATGTCAATTTGTGATTTTCACATTCTCTTTATTCTCATACCAGTTTTCTTTTGCAACACCCAAATCCTTCGCCATGATAGATTAGATAATTTCTTGTTGAGCACATTTATATCCTACATATTAGACTTCACAAGAGCGTGACTATCTACAGCCCACAATATGAGATAATATAGCTTATTTCTAGCCTTTTAAAATAAACATGGTGATCATGTGGCATCTTGCAACCTTGTTGACTGTAAACCACCATCAAACTTCAAATACCACTTCCTTGGAGCTTGCTTTGGGCCATACAATCTTCTTCCAACATGCATACCAAATTTTCCCTTTGACCTCCTTTTGTGGTTTGGCATATAAATCTCTTCCTCAAATCTCCATGGAGAAAAATTGTTTTACATAGCTACATTTGAGATGCAAATCTTCACGCGCCACAAGACTTAAAATAGTTCCAATTAAAGTCATTTTAACAACAACAGAAAATGTTTCATCAAAATCTATTCCTTTCTTTTGTGCAAACCTCTCTACAACAAGTCTAGCCTTGTATGGCTTTTTGCCTCCATCTTATTTCTTCAATTTGTAAGCCCATTTATTACGCAGTTTCTCTTTTTTCACAGCCAGACAAGCTAAACCAAATCCCAAATTCACGGTTTGTTACCGAGTCCGGCCTCTTGGCTGCTTGCTCCCACTTCTTTTGGTATCTACCTACGGTGCCTCTTCATAACATTACGGTTCAGCAGTCGGAGTCAATAATAAATAATACAATGAAGGGAGGAATTATCATTTTAGGGGGGTATGCACCAACTTACAGTATATCTTCTAACAACACTTGCAGTGCTTGTTTTACATTTCTCCCCAATTTGTTGTACATTTTAGTTTACTACAGGTTTCCCTTTAGAATTTCTTTTAGGTGATCTCATCAGAATGTGGTTTTATTTTCCACGTTTCTTTCCACATATGATGTTTGTACATGACCTTCTCATTGAATTATAGCATCTATACTCCCTAATGATTTTTGTGAGTTTCCTTAATCCCATAGAGATATACAAAATTCATTAACATCATATCCAATAAGGTACACTTCTTGGTTTTTACTCAAACACAATTACATTTTCTTTATCAAAGTATGGACAAATGATTCCTAATGAAGTCTTCAAAAGAATAGTTTGCAACCATCCATACCCTCCCTATGGGTGCAAGTAGAGAGATTGAAGGGAGTTAACTATGTTAATTGAACAACTATATCTACAACATCTACCCAATTGTAAGGGCAAACCAACATGCAATCCTCAACTATACTTTTGCTCCGTTGTCATTCATCCTTTTATGGCGTTAAAATTTTGTTTTGTAATGAGTGTTCAAATTAGTCCTCTCTAGTAATCTCATGGTATGAATGGTAATAATCAAACTCCTTGAGCTTGATTATTCTACACTCCGTTTGTATGATCACGAGACACTTTAATAGCACTTACATGCCATTTCTCAACCAAATATTTCCATTTCTTAAAAATATAAAAAACATCAGAATTTTGTCGAATCTGGGTAAAGCTAAGTTTTCTCGTTGCATCATCAATATAAGTAAAATAATAACACGAGACGCGAGATGATACATGAGCTAGTCCCATACATTTCTGTGCACAAACTCACAGCACTTTCTCTTCTTTGCCAACTCTAAAATGCCATTCCTTGCCATTTTCCATAAACACTGATAACAAAAATCCAAAGATGAATTTTTAAATGCTTGTCAATTTGTTTGGTATCTTGCATCCCCTTCTCACTCCTTGTTTCCAAACCTATCCCATTTCCCATGAGGTCTTGTATCCTCCGCAGCCGAGCTAAAGAGATAGAAGGTTCAATATTACCATTACATAAATGAAATGTACCTACCTTCTCTCCATGATATCACCAGTGATCCTTTGGGTGACCTTCCACACCTTATCATGCAAATATGGATGTACAACCTTCACTTGCCAGGCCCCGCCTGTTAAGGTGGTTTCTTAAAGATTTGGAACATGCCTTGCCTCTTTCCAACAACCATTGGTTTCCATTGATTTTTCTTTATTTTTACTTGCGTTCCAGCAATTTTTTCAAACATCATGCTGATGAACACATCCAAAATCACCTTGAACATAATCCTAGAAATATTTCCTATGGGGTGTAGAATGAAATGAAGCCCCTAAATCTACTACTCAAGACACATAAATGTCTCTGAAAGAATCAAGAAGCATGTTAGTAGCTTACATTGCACATTTTCTTCTGATTTTTCTTACAGCTGTCCATCTCTTTGTTTCTTAGGAACTCCTACTACAGGTCTTTCTTCAAATGTCCTTTCTTTCCACACTTCTTTACTCTATTTTTCCAATTCTAGATTTGGATCTACCTTTCCCTAGAATTCCCATGGTTTCCTAATCTTCAGCCAGGATGGAATAGAAGTCAGTAGAGTACGGCATTGAATACCCTTACCTCTCTATACCAGACATCCTAGGAGTGTAACCACTCTATCAGCTAGGAATACACTAGTAGCCAGGAGCACATTCTATGACATACTCCCTTGCCCTTGCCTTTCTTTATTTTACTTGCCAGAACTAGACCTGGAGACATATACCAGAAATACACATAGTGTAGCTAGTAATCCCAATGATAAACCAATGTTACTCCCTTGTAAATGGGAAATATAAGGTCATTGAATTAAGTGGGTATGAGTAATTGACCCTAATGTGTATTAGATGCATTTGGCTGCAAGCATTGGTCCCCCTCTAGCGAGGACCTTTGGTGTGGACCCTATAACAATTAGACACATAAACAGCTTGCCTTTCTCTCTATTACCTCAACCTCAAAGCGAGCGTGGGGAAGGGGTATAGTTAATGAAAAGAATCTCCATTTTACATTTGGGAGAGGGATGATGATTCCTTCGAACCCATAAAAATAGTTTGTGACAAAGGGTCTGGCTAGCTTTTCCAAGTTACTTTATTGATGGGGCCCTTTCCTCTATGCTTTTTTCTTCCCACAGCTCTCCATGTTGATTACATTACTTGGCGTCTCACACAGTGATTTTTTATTAGCATTTCCTCACTAGAATTATAACACCAACAACGTCATAAAATTTTAAAGTGTTTGGACCAAAGACATAGTTACCTAGCCATGATAATCTGTTCCAAGCTTTAACAGTAATGGGCACAAGATTAGAGGAGCCTTGATCTCATCATCAAACTCCACTTTTTATAGAACTTAGATGATTAGTAATCATATTAAAATCATTTAAACCGTGTACCATGAGACCATCTTAAGCATCTTCATATTAAATAATATATTTAATTAAATACCTTATTGGACCATAGGGTTTTTCATACAGTTTAGTCGATGTGTCCATCAACTGTTGGAAAATATTTAATAGATAGCGAATGCTTGTCATTGATAGCAAATTACATCAATGAAGATGGCATGAGTACATAAAATAATAGATAGAATTATGAGAGATCTTGCGGGGAAGATTGAGGGTCCGAATAAGCTTCGAGAAGAGATAGTGTAGAGAGGATTGTTGGCGGATCATACGATGGCAAGATGGTAATAGAACAAAATGGCTTCGGGAGGAGAAGCATTTCCCGTCGTTGGATCCCATTCAAAATTCGAAAGAAGGAGGACCATCATATATGTTAGTAGACAAGAAGAACACACAAAAAAGGAGGACAGATCTCAGGCATCCCGGTCTGGCGTCAGTTAGACCATCATTGGATCATGAAAATCCTGCATGTTCATTAAAGTGCAGGAGAAACATGCTGCAGAATGCACGAAGAAGGAGGAATGTCCATCGCCCGAATTGGGACGGTGAAATTATCATCATGCCGGTAGAGAGTCCAAGGGCGATGGTCATTCCATGCGTCGTCGATCGAAATCCTGAACGTCGTCTCGAAACTCATCTAGCTTCTCCCTATCCGCAACAAAACTCGCCAATAAATATCAAATATAATCTATTCATCATTATCAGTCAGTATCTGGTTAACTGATAATATCAATCATCAATTATAATCCGTTATGGATCAAGTCTGCAGATATCTCGGAGAAGCACTTTTGCATAAAAGCTGGTCATAGCCATGGTCATATAGAAGAAGTAGCTAGCGCAGAAAAATCACCGAACTTGAGAGATGCAGCGACATAAGTGTCGAGACAGCCACAAAAGAATTCCAAATGCGAAGCCGTTGCAAAGGCAAGATTAATAAGGATTCATCAACAATGCACGGATAGAAACTTGAATATGATGGAGGAGCTCTTGTTCTTTCTCACAATTAATTCATCAGTTATGAATAAGTTATGAAAGCGATTCATGATTCACGATCGGTTGGTATTTTGATTGTAGAGCGTTTCTTTTTAGAAGAAGATTCCAAAGAGCCAACAAGCGTGGGTGGAGTGCGCCAAAGAAAGAGCCGGGCAATCGTGGTTGATTGTTACGGGCGAAAAATATAAGCGTAAGAAAGGGAAAATCCGCGGAGGCCGCGATTATTGAGATTGAGAATATGCGTAGTGTGAGATAAAAATCAAAGAAGAGTAACATATGAGGAAAAGAGACTTGGCAGAGCACAATAGCAGAACAAGTTGAAGAAGACCAAAATGACAGAACAAGTTGGGCAGGAAATGATTTGAAACGAGATAAAGGAAGAAGAATTGCGAGCGGTTAGAAGAATACCGGATTTATAGAACAAAGAAATATTGGTAAGGATTGATTTATCTATGTAGTTGGTTGTTTAATTATTCACATTTTATAAACTGGGGTGGTTGGGAGGTGCTAGGGAGGTGTTGTCTCGGAGGTTCAAGTGGGAGCTTGAACAAGGAAGTTCTAGCTTCCATCTGTTTGTAGCCAAAAAAACTAGGGTGTTAGGGTGGTGCAAAGGAGAACAAATGTTCTCTATTATACATGTTGGACTGTGTAACTGGAAGTTGGTACTTCCATCCGGTTGGTGATGGAACATTAGGGAAGTTGATGCTTCCTTCTAGTGGAGTTACTTCAGAAGCAAGAGGTGGTGCTCTCAAACAAGTTCTGACTTATTAAAATGTGAGGCTGCTACCTCACATTGAGTTGGTTCTCAATTATAGATGATGTATAGAACTTAAAAGGCGCCTATCATTTCGAGAAGAAGAGGGTTTATCCCTTTATGGGTTTCCCTTGAAAATCTATCTCATTAGTATATATTATTTGTGATTGATGCTCATTACTTTATTGTCCATATGATGTATAAATATGATGTATAATGTTGATGATCACTTAAAGAAGATTAAGATGTATTAATAGACTTAAAATTGTTTAAACATAATAACAACTGATTCACTCGGTTATCTTAGTAATTCCAACATCAACTCCTTCATTGTCTTTTGTTTAGAGATATTGAATCCATAGGCTATTATTAAGGCTAGGATCAATCGTATCTTTCCTAGTACCTTTATGTCAAGAACCTCCCATTCTTAGTCCTTCATGGCCATCTGACTTCTTTGCTATTCCACCCAATGGTAGGAATAGATCCTTCTAATATTAATAATATTCTATTTGCATCTTCCATAGATGGTAGTTTTTGGCTGTTAAATTTCGACCCTAAACTTTTCCATCTTCCTCCATTTCTCACACTTGAACCAAGAACCCTGCTTTTTCCTTTAGGTTACCTTTCACTCTAATACCAATTGCTAGAAAAAACATGCTACATGAGAAATAACTTATAAAACAAATGAGGGAAATAAAAACCAAATACACCTGATACAATGAGAGACACATATTTACATGGTTGACCCAGTGTGGGCTATGTCCACTAAGAATTTCTAGGTCCTTCCTTTGTTATTATCCAACAAATGTGTTGATGATTGTAGCTATGTGAGACATTCTCAAACACAGAGCACGTGACATGGATCATTACAGGACATGAGATATTCTCCGACTTACAGAGCCACGAGATGCGTCCACGAGAGGGGTGTGTGTTTCCTATATGAGACAGAGCTAGAATGTAGAGATGACCACCCTCGATTTAGGAATTTGAGAAGAACTTCGGATGATTATCCATTGGGAAGGTGTCTGGCAGGTTGGGCCCGTTCACGTGAATGACACATGTGAACATAAATGAGATGATGTATTAGCCTCCCAAAGTGTTGGGTGCATCATCCGTAGAGAACATAAATGAATATGATGTATTATCCTCCTCTGAGAATAGAGTTGACGAGAAACTCAGATGACTCTCCTGTGTGATCACGATTGGGAAAAAAGATCTATTGAGTGGACATGCACAATGTGGCCGAGCACATGTGAACATGTGAAGAGCTGGTTCTTAATGTAATGAAGTGAGATAGAGATATATACATCCCTATGGATGTGCCCTAGTGGATGAGCACTAGTGGGTGTATCCAGATCCCTTGCTATTGTTCAAGAGTCAGGACCTTCCTGTAACCCTAATTGTAATGTAAAGGGGTACATATACATTACCAACAATGTGACTAGTAATTAATATAAAGATAATTAATTTGGTTAATATTAATTATATATTATAATCCTAGTGAGGTCCAACCAATTGTGCTAATAGACACTTCTTTTGATAGGTTCGGGGTTAGTATAAGTAAAGATAAATTCCCCATTGAGGAAGCCCGATCTTTCAAATGAGTTTGGAAATTTCATCAAATTACGCCTTCTTGGGGAAAAGTGCACACCTCTCTTAGGCACTATTCTTATATGGTTTGAGAGCCCTGTTGTGTGCTAGGTTTTATCTTAATTGGTGAGGGTATTTCTTTTGAAGAATATAGGAAAGGATTTGATTGGGTTTTCTTCCCTTGTTGAAGAAGGGTTTCCAGGGATACTTCTTGTGTTCTTGTGCGGTGCTTCTTCTTGTGATCTACATTCTTGCAACGCATTTATGGTTAAGTGAGATGCTAAAATGGAATGAACTTCATACTTAACCTTGTCTATTGAAAAATCAACATGATATCGAGGCATAGGTCTTGAAGAACCCATTGCACAAGCTTCCACCAAGTTTCCTCTCACTTTTGAGCCCAGAGTGACCCTCCCCAGGGTTCCAGGAAACATGTATTGACCCTCCTTTCCCTTGGTGATCAACCCTTAATACTTGGACGTTGAGGCTACTTTTGGAATAGAATAGTACGACTGTTGGGAACTTTAATTGTCTAAATAAATGAACAATTAAAGGTGTTCAATATAAATTGTAAACCCAGGGAAGTTTGTTATTGTAAGATAATTTGTGCACAATCTATGCTAGATTATGAGAAAGCCGAGCATTAATCAAGTTCTTTGATCTTGAGAAAAAACAAAGAGTTTGAAAGAGATGAACACTAACAAGTTCTTGACACAATTTGGGTTTAATCTACTATTCTTGATTGAAATCAAACTTGCATAATTGAAATTCTGAATTGATAGGTGTATAAGAATCTTGGATTATCTAATCTATTCTAATTTTCTATATTACTCTTGCAGAAGGAAGTTTTGTGCTAATTGATGAAAGGGAGTCTACTTAATTGCAGAAAGGTAAGTTCACTCTTCTATTTACTTTTTCTTGAAAAAAGGTTTTAATGTCTGAGAAAATGAATTAACTCTCAAAGCAATTACATGACCAGGTATTCAACAATTGTTTTAATTTTTCTATGAGACCTGCTAATGCACATTTAACATAAAGGGATTGAACGGTAACAACAATTAAATTCTAGAAATGCTAAATAGATAAATCACACAAATAAAATCATTGAATCTAAAATCAAAGGAAATAGAGTCTGTGAGGAAGGTGGGCCTTTCCTTCTCATGGAATCCACTTGAAAATATTACAGTAGGTTAAAGAAACTCAAATCACTTCTTGATTAACTCATAAAAAATGTTCAGGTACAATATGCTTCACTTCACTCTCTGTTCACAACTAATCTTCAGTACCAATGATTACAAAGATCCGCTATTTAAAGTTAGAGTCATTCGGTTAAAACAAAATCAGAAATAGACTTGAGAATCGGGGATTCTCAAGCTATTCATATGATACAAAAGATCTGTCATCTTCACAAAATATGGAAAAAGAATCTTGATCACCATCATGAGCTAAAACGTTTAACAACTTGAGGATCGATCTTGGAGTTAGTTTGAGAGCAATACCTGATTCAATATCGATGGACATCTATTACCTTGAGTGTAACAACTTCCATGATGGTGTAAGAAGTTCTTTGAGAATTGTGTAACAACATGCACAAGCTGGCGCTGGCCTTGGTAGGTGTAAAAATAGCGATCTTCTTCAAAACTTGATTGTTCTACACATTTTGATAATTAGTTGAACATTCAGGGTAAAATATGAGAAATACTTCCAATCAAACGTGTTAAATAAACAAGAATATAAAACAATCAATGAGGATTCCTTTTCTTGGGAAAAAGGGGTCTTAGCACACATTATAATAGAGGCATTAACATGAAATGATAAGGTTGAATGAGAAAACGATATAGTGAAAAGGGACATTTTGGGTCCTAACATGCCCCCTAACCGAAGACATTGCATGTCCTCATGCAAAAACACATTCAAGCACCTTTCTGAGAGTGGAGTCGAGTGACTCCTCCAATGCAAATTGCTATGACAAATCACTATGTATCGGTATAGGAAAAGCATGTGTGTACCCCCAACATCTATTATTTTCAAAATTTTCCCTTTGTTGCATTTGTCACCACAAGGGGCATAATCGAGTTTGAGTGTGTAGAGATCTTCTTGTTAATATTATGGTAGGCTGTGGGAGGTGTTACCTCCGCGTTATAAACTTGGCGAATAGAGATTCAGAGAGAAACAGAAAACCCTAATGAGTTGGCTAATAAACCTAGAAGTCTTGTTGACTCGAGAAGAATGAAATTTATATTGGGTTATTAGCCTCCAAAGGAAGAAGTAGGCAGTAATAGTAATATATTGAGAATGGTGAATAGACATGTACCTAGAAGGAGAAATTATTGATAAAATCTGGCGAGAACCATATAAATACAGGGTGCTAGTTATCATTTGACACATCTGAGTGCGGAAACATGATTTGGTACACTACTTCACGGTTCCCTAGTTTAGTGCGCCACGTGTGGAGGAAAGGTTAGCGAGGTGCAACTATTGCATAACCAATTTTGAGTGTTGGCTTGGACTATCTCTTAGCTAGGATTTGGACTATGCTTCGCCAACTATTGTTGGTGCATTATCCTTGAGGGAAGATGTACTTACACCTTGTTTGTCCCATCTAGCCTAGGGTTTTCTTCGGAGTAATTCTCAGTCAAGGTTAAGGTGCTTTCGGAGGGTGGCTTAGACCTATGGTTGGGTGACAAGGGTATTTTTCAATGGTGCTTGACCACACACAATCTTCTATGTTTTCTAACAGGTTGTGGGCCCAACCCTCCTTCATTCAATCTAAATGTTGGAAGAAGACATAGCCGCTAGGATATTGAGCTTCGTTGAAGAACTACAATAGGGTTTCTAGCAGAAGCAGTTTCCAAGAAATTGTCGCTAAGGTTACTAGCGGAGAAATTGCAGAAACTAAACCTCTTGTTGAGGAACCTTAAGGTGAATGGATTGACCTAATCTCGGGATAGATTAGTGCGCCCTAGCCTAGAACATCTCCATATACTCTCAACAAGCCAAGGCGTAAAGATTGAGTTTGTGGTCAAAATCTATTGTGTTTGACCAAGTCAAAGCGACCATGACTTATTCTATGAAGTCTGGGAACAAGTTATATGGAGCCTCTAACTTGAGCATGGAGACAAAAGGATTGACCTCATCCTTGACAAGAATAAGAAGTCTTGGATATTGTGAAAGGAAATATTGTGAAACCAGAGTTTGAAGAAGGAAAAGAGTCTTGAGAGCGTTGCAGCTATGGAAGTTCAAAGATGTTGACATCAATGCATGAGTATCATAGTGGATTCTATAAAATACCACTTGATACCTACATCTCCATCTTGACTCATTGAAGAGATGCACGATGCCCTAACAAATATCTTCGGTCGAGAAACATTGGACAAGTTATGAGTCGAAGAATGAGCTCAGAGTGATATGAGAAGATGAATAGCCAAGCGACAACATAACATCATATTTTGTGAGGGATCTCTTAGTTAAGATATCAACTACAAAGCTATTGGAGAGACCATTTCAAAAAGCGAATTGGTGAACATAGTACGTCTCCCAATGGTCTTCCCAAGGCGTGGGATGCATTCTTTGCAAGCATGAACCTGAGGAAGGAGTACCAGACATTTGAAGAACTTTGGAATTGCATTGTCCAGAATAATCAAGGATCAATGCAAAGAGAAACCCCAAAAGTCTGACGTTCAATCCCTTCACAGCAAGATTCAAAGAACTTGAGGAACAAAATGAAGTTTGGTTTCAGGGAGGAAACCAAATCAAGAGAAAGACATTTCATAGATACAATGCTTCAACTATCAAAAAAAATGGTGACTACAAGAATGGTGTCACGAGGCTAAAATAGGAAGGGAGAACTATGAAGCATCAATTCTTAGGAAGAAAAGACCTACAAAGAGAGACTAAGTGGGATGGAAGGAGACTTCTTCTTCTAAAGGGTAAAAACACTCTTCTTATTTCTTGTACATATCTTGTTGTTCTTTCATAGGTATATTTGTTCTTGGAACACATTATCTTGTATATATATCTCTTGAAAGATAATGTGTTCCAAGGAAGGAACTATACTATGGAAGAACAAACAAGATGAAAATGGATATCATTAGATAATACACATGAGAGGGATGAAATACAAATCATGTGGAAGTATTGCAAGTCCGAATCAATCATGAAAGAGAGACTTAGAAGAAGCAAAGATAGAAAGAAGTCACCAATCGAGAGGAAATCGTCTCTGTACATATCTTGTATATCTATCTCTTGGAAGATAATGTGTTCCAAGAAGAACTATACCTATGGAAGAACAAACAAGATGAAAATGGATATCATTAGATAATACACATGAAAGGATGAAATACAAATCATGTGGAAGATATTAAGTCGAATCAATCATGAAGAGACTTAGAAGAAGCAAAGATAGAAAGAAGTCGACAATCGAGAGGAAATTGGAAAAAGACTTATGACATTTTGTAGAAAACAACAAGACAAAAGCGTGGATTCTGTTAGACAAGAGAGCCAACTATATATTGCAGAAGACAATAAGGATGCAAATGGAAGCGTGGACTTTGTTAGACGAAGGGAGACGATTATATGCACTCTTACATAAAGCAAGGGTTAGGAGGGAGATAATCCTATGATCCATTGAAAATGATGAAGTATATATCCATGGTAGTAACCCTGAAAGACAGTATGTGTTCAGTTCAAGAAGTCTTCCTCGAAGAGAAGCCTTAAAGTATCCCTGGTTGATAGACATTTTGGTAAAGCTTCTATCAAAGATGAAAGAGTTTGCGTACTCAAGTTGGAGCTTGTGGAAACAACTTCCTTATTGAAAAAGAAATAAATGATTACCAAGTTGGGAGGGAGCACTGAAAATATTATTGAAGACATTCATTGAAAAATAGTCCATCTTGGACAGATGCTTTCCTGTTCGGAAAGTGGATTGAGATTTTTGATTGACAAGTGACTTACCATTGTGGCTAACATGGGAAGTAGTCTGATTGCTGATGTATCATAGAAATCAACTTCCCATTGTGGTTAACATGGGGAGTGGTCTAGGTCAGTCTCTCTTCTTGAGGGTTACTCAAGAAGACTGGCCCACCTCGCCGAACAATGATTTCTCATTGTGGTTAACATGAGGAATTGTCCGTTTTTGGAGGTTGATGTAGGACAATCTTTTCCTCTTGTGGTTAACATAGGAAATGGTCCAGACAGTCATTCCTTAGGGTTTATACATTCTCTCCAGGGTGCACTCTGATTAGTGTAGGAGGAATGGCCCAGGGTGGGGAATGGTCCAGGCTCAACAATCATGGACATACATTCCTTAGGGTTTATACATTCTCTCCAGGGTGCACTTTGATTAGTGTAGGAGGAATGGTCCAGGATGGGGAATGGTCCAGGCTCAACATTCCTTAGGGTTATACATTCTCTCCAGGGTGCACTTTGATTAGTGTAGGAATAATGGCCCAGGGTGGGGAATGGTCTAGGTTCAGAAGACAAGACAATTATTCTTCCTTGCTTGAGAAGAATAGTCCATATATCTCATTGTTCTACTCTGAGGCTAGATATTCTTTCAGAGCTCATAGATGTGAGTGAAAGATTGGCCCAAATGATTTAGTCTATATCATAACATTGTTTCTATGCAAGTTGCTATTAGATGTTTGTTATGAAGACTGTATGACAGTAGATGAAGACTACTGTGGTGGATATGTTCCACTGTTCGTGACTATACGTTGCTGATCAAGTACTTGTGTGTTACTT
>SNQJ01S0150911.1:0-23168 GCA_010110895.2 Picea sitchensis
ACAAACTTGCTCTCCTTACAATAAGAAAATGAGAATGATGGTGAAAGAACTCCTAGCACATCCACTCAATGGAGAGGTAGATGGCTCAATGAAATGGTGCCAATGTGTTATTGTCAAGGAGTGAGTCCTTAAAACAATCTAAGAAGCATAACATTACATGAAATTCCTTGAAAAAATGATGTTTCTTCATGGCTTTTTATAGCATTGCATTGGGTGATTATGTAACTCCTTTAAAGTGTGAAAAGGGGCTATTTAGGGCTTCATTAGGTATTTGACCAGCCTACCATGCGGATTCAGCTCAGATTTGAAGGTCAAATCGGCTTGGGAGTTGATCCATAAGTGGTTGGGAGGCCGACCAATTCAATAAATGCGTCGTTTAGCAGGTGCGCGGGTTTTTGCGCCAACAGTCGCGCATCATGCGCGCATGCGCGCATGGTACATTCTTGTTCCGCGCATATGCATGCGCACCCAAATTCTGTAAAGCGCCCTTCAATTTTTGGTTGCTTTGTATAGTTTTTGACCTTTCTAGAATGCTATGAACTTAATTCAGTGCCATGAATGACTTCATTACTGTTTGACGATGTTGATTTCTTGTCGCCATGTGTGGACGAAATTTCAGTGATAACACTCCCGGTCAGTTGTTTACAGGTAAACAAAAATTCCCAGCTTTACCTCCAGTTCCAGTTAAAATCGAAGCTCCTTTTCAGCAATGGGGACTTGATTTCATCGAAGATATTCATCCATGTTCCAGTGCTCATCACAAGTGGATTCTAACTGCAACGGACTATTTTACTAAGTGGGTGGAAGCTATTCCCATGAGAAACGCAACTGACTCGGTAGTAATCAATTTTCTAGAAGAAAATATTTTATCCAGATTCAGTTGTCCCCGAAAGATAGTCACCAATAATGCGCAAGAGTTTCAATCAATGGATATGATAAGCTTTTTCTAAAAATTTAACATCATATTAGGACACTCCATAGCTTATTATCCACAAGGTAATGGTTTAGCTGAGTCATCTAATAAAATTCTGATAACCGTGATAAAAAAGGTCTTGACTGAGAACAAGAAAGCATGGCATATCCATTTGAAATACGTTCTATAGGCTAACAGGATAAGTACCAAAAGGTCAATTGGGATTTCCCCTTTTCAGATGGTATATGGAAATGATGTCATTTTACCAATCAATCTTTATCTATCAGTAATGAAACTTTTGCAAGATTCAAACGAAGAACCTAACAACATTACCAGGAGGGAAAACCAGTTGGTTTAAGTTCAGCAAAATAGGGTCGAAGTAAACGAAAAGTTGCTGAGAAATCAGGATAAAATGAAGGCTTTATTCAATCAAAAATATAAGGATAGAGATTTCCTACCTGGAGATCTGGTACTAAAATGGGAAGCCAAAAGAGAAGACACTAGAAAACACGGCAAGTTCGATTCGATCTGGTCTGGCCCTTATAGAATTTCGGCCTCAGAGGGAAAAAATGTTTTTTTCATTAGAAAATATCGATTGAGATATTCTTAGCGCCCATGTAAATGGACAATACATTAAACACTACATGCAGTAATATGTTTCTGAACTCTCATTGTACATACCGGTTTGTTTTCATGTTTTCTTTATAGTTACATTTCCTTCGGTAAGTTTTATTTTGTTGTAAAATACAAAAAAATAAAAAATAAAACACACAATTAAGAAAATGTAGATACAAAATAGTTCAAAATCTAGTAGTTCACAGGAACTTTCTGATTTGTATGAGTCTCTGACAATTATTATGCCATTTTAATTGCAGGAAAATTATTAAAGATCCAGAAGATCAACTACACTAAAAGGGTAACCTGCATGAATAATCGTGATAAATACTTCCCAAAAAGGTAATAAGTAAATGATCTTCTGGCTGAAAATACAAAGAACTAATAAGGTATGAACTCTAACCCGAGAATGCAGGTTAAAATGTCTTAAGGGATACCGATGAGTAATACAGTAATTTTGGGATGTTTTTTTTTTCTTTAAAAAAAAAAAAATCACTTGTACTACTAAGTTACCGAAGCTTTTTTACCTTTCCTCCTTTATCACAACTAAAACTTCTCTTCATCTAACCCTGGTTACTTTCCCATGCGTCTATGGAGGAAAGAAAGGTCTCGTCTCAACTTCGGAAGCATTCAGACTAACTTTCGAAACGAAGATAGGGAAATTTTTATGTTTCTCCTAAACTTTGGCTGAACCGGAAGCATGTTCGAGCTAATCCCAACCTCTTTAGTCGTTCTAGCAGGAATAAACTGGTCTTTTTCGCTCGAGGAAAGTCCCTAAGAAATATTAATGAGTTTTCCCCAATTTCTCTCTGAAGCCAAAAGTGTATGAAAGCCAGAAAGAAGATTAACCCAGAGCTATTAAAATGAGTTGACAGACCTTTGCTGTAAATTTGCTTGTACTACTAAGTTACCGAAGCTTTTTTTCCTTTCCTCCTTGATCATGACTAAACCTGCTCTTCATCTAACCCTGGTTACTTTCACATAAGTCTCTAGAGTAAAGAAAGGTCTTGTCTCAACTTCGGAAGCGTTCAGACTAACTTTCGAAATGAAGATAGGAAATATTTTATGTTTCTCCTAAACTTTGGCTGAACCAGAAGTATGTCTGGGCTAATCCCAACCTCTTTAGTCGATCCAGCAGGAATAAACTGATCATTTTCACTCGAGGAAAGTCCCTAAGAAATATTAATGAGTTTTCCCCAATTTCTCTCTGAAGCCAAAAGTGTTTGAAAGCCAGAAAGAAGATTAACCCAGAGCTATTAAAATGAGTTGAAAGACCTCTGTTGTAAAAAAAACAAAATTAGCAGACATTTTCCGAGTATATTACATATTGATTGATTTCCCACTTCATAATAAAATATATACAGACAGATGGTGAAAGGAAATTCATTACTGATTTCCCCCATCTAGTCTAAAGAGATGATGAAAGGAAATTCATTATATGATTTCCCTCATCTCAGTATTTAAATGCTAGAAAATAATAAAGTGGTGAAAGGAAATTCAATGCAGAAAATCCGATAACTTCACCGGGGTACTGAACAGGCTCGCTGGCAGTGAAGCAATATCTACATATATGACAAGGTTGTTATACACAAACTACAAGATTCTCTAGTAATTTTTCTTCTTTCATGTTGAATCTACACTATAAGATTATGGAATCCCCTAATTTAGAGAAAGATGAAATCACTTTACCTCGATGCGAATTCTGTCACATAAAACTGGGTGGAACGATTGATTTGATTTTGATTATCTTGCACAAATCTGAGGTCAGTTTTAGAAAAGGAATCTATGAGAGCTTGATTCGAGATTGTTGAATGTTTTAGTTTTGAAAAGTTTTTCAAGGTGAAGGTTTAGATCCTTTTCTTCCTGGTTGAGTTTTTCTTCAGACATGTTTTACAGACTGGAATGACTAACCCCATCTACCCAATACAGGCACTAAGTCTACACGTTCTCCTCGTCCCACAAGGAGACGAAGACCCCAATTGGAGCCTATGTTGAAACAAGGTATGAATTTTTTATCTCTAACCAAAGACTTTGTATTTTCCTAGTATAGAGCCACCCTAAAATAAATAAATAAATAAAAGGGGACAAAATGAAACATTTCGCAATTCGGAATTCGGTGTTTCATAGAGTAGTCATTCCGAAGTTCACAACTCCAAAGTCCCGGTGTCGAATTTCTGAAAGGGATTTTATCTTAATTTTTTTTTTAAGAAATATATAAAAAAAAAGGGAAAACGAATGTTATAAATCCCAATGTGCTTATTCGCAAAGTACCTTTTAAGTGTGATTAATTAAACCCTTAATCACGATCAGTGACTCTTAAATCTTTCAGAGTTTCAGGTTTCCCAATAACAAAGCGCTCTTGAAATATAGGTCTACGAACTCCCGATTCCCGAGTTTTGAAAGTCTTAATCACGGCTAATATTGATTAATTAAGGTTTGAATATAGATGATTAACGTCTGATTTAAGCTATTCGCTTTTTGCATTCAGGGGTTGCATACGACATATCTCTTGGGTACGTGATCCCCGAAACTCTGAAATGTGAAATCATAAACTCTAAAACAAACTCTGAGACTTGAATTAAGTCATTTTAAAACAAGATTAGTAATCACTAAACTTCTTTCGGGCTTCGGGCTTTGGGATTCGGTGTTTTAAGAAATAGTCATTTCGAAACTCCAAATTGAAATCGTCGATATATGATAATATCTGTAACAGGACGGATTAATATTTTTAAGTTTAAATGCGTATATTTGAGCTTATCTTCTTCATTTAAAACATTAAAGTATTATTGCCTGTCTCGGTACGTCCATTGAAAGACGAGTTTAAATAACTACAAGCTCTGCATTTTGAATTGTATTCTTATCATTTACAATCACGAGTGAGTTGTTTTCATCCAGGCTTATAGATTTTCTCATCTGCAAACAGGTTTTCAATCTAGTGTGAATGCTATGGCACCTAAGAGGGTACCTAAGAAAGTTGAGGGAATTGCTTAAAGCACAAGTATGGAAGGATATGTCGTAGATGATACCACACCCCATGCTATCGATTCTATCAAATCTTGGAGGCAAATCTTCGAGAATCTAGATTACAAAATTAAGAACTTCCCGCATGATTCTGAGAACAAACTCTGGGACATAGCGGAGTCTGAACTTCAAAGGATAGCAGGACACACACGGCTCATGCCATATAATGATATGATATATTGGGCCTTAGAGAGAGAAGACACGAATACAAGGAGCATTATGGACAGTCACGGGGTCGTCATTGGTTCTTTCAGGCAGGAACATATACAAGTAATGTACATGCTACCCCCTAATCCTAAGTATATTTATAATGTTGCATTCATAATCGAATTCCAAAGAAAGGAATGCACAGAGTCAGGTCAGACATACCCTAATATAATTAGAGGTTAGTGGGGAGTGCTAGCAAAGTTCAGGGTCGATACTCATGAGAAATATACCACAGCCTCACTAAATGAATACATGGTCTATGTACCCATGATGCTTTGCAGACTCTTCAGAAAGAAAGGCCCCACTCATTTCCCTACGGAATAGGTGTCTCTTCTTCATGAAGCAGCTGAAGGTTTTAGTTTCAACTGGGACAAAATCCTATCATACAATTTATCTAAGGAGGTAACAGAGTATCAAACAGCAAATTCCAAGGGCCAACCAGTGGCCTTCTATATGTCCTCCTAGATCATGGACACCATATGCTTCATGACCCCTTTCCCTCTGATGAATTGGAGTTGAAACCCAACCTCAAATAAACCCATTCATGAATACCATTCTAAGTTGTGGGAGGAAAATGCTAAGGATTCCTTCTTAGAAATTTTCCACTTCATGGTGATTCTGGTGCACCAGATGTTGTATGGTTGTGAGCCTCCCTGTATTTGTGAGTCAGTCATGGAAAGTCTCAAGGCCGTCGTTGATTAGTTTATAGAAGAATTTTTTTCCTACATTAGGGTTTTCGGATGTTCAATCCTTCCCCACGCACTACCAAAATCCCTCCCTAATAGATTGGTATGCAGGGAAGTGGCTCATCAGATAGTAATAGGTGGCATTGGGAATGAACTAAAAATGGCCCAAAAGAGATTCTAGCCTATTTTCCCTGTGCAGGTCGGGAAATATTCACTACTCAATCTAGGGCATTCCAAGGTTGAGGCAGTCACATTAGGAGAGATAAAGTTGTTAAATCTCAATTACAGGAAATATGATCCCTATAAAATTGTGGGTAATCACCAAGTTAAATGCAATCTGAAAGCCTACGAGCATGAACATTCCCCTTGTGACGACATGTTCAGAGGATTTATAAGTTATGATGAAGTGTTGACTAGGTTTCAATCTTTTTCACCTGACTCGTAAAACAATTTCCTGAACTTCCAGAAACATCGGAGAAGTGGTTTGCATGTGGTATTACTAGGAGAAGCATCAACTCAGCCTCCAAAACAAGGAAGCATACCCCCAGGTTTTGGATCAGCAGGGCAAGATAAAGAGAATACAAAGGAAATTCTACAAGAGACCGAAAAGTCCCCACAAAAAGAAGAAGGTCAAAAGGATGAGAACTCAAGAATGGAAAAAGGGTCTCAGACACCCCCAGTGTCTAATAAACCAAATTCCCCTTCATCATCTACAATTCATGGTGATACCCCCAAAATAGCATAGGAGGTAAGATCTACAGAACTAAGTGTTCCCGTCGCTTCTTTGACTCCATTACAATCCACTTTCGGTTTCCCCCAGCTGGGATTCCTATATGTTAGTGACCTTGATCCCATCTCCGGAGAAGAGATTCCTCCATCTGATTATTTTTTCAGTAAGAAGAGAAAGGTAGTGTTGAAGTAGGAAATGCTTCAAAGGGGAAATGCCATGGTAAAGAAGCACAAAATCATAGTAGATGGGAAAAAATTGGAAGAAGAAGATTCCGCTACCGAAGTAGTTGGTTCTATGGGAGCATTAGCCACAGCTAACTATTTCACTGTTGAAAATATGAAAGCACGTTTGAGACAGAGAAACCTCATGATCGCTAATCTACAAGGCCAATTAAAGGAGAATGAAAAAAGGATTGAAGAAGGTATAAATAAAGGTCTAGACCAAGCCAGAGCCGGGGATAAGCAAGAGATTCAATCCCTGGAAACAAGCCTCAGCGAGATGGAGGAGAGAGTGCAGACAAGTCAAAAGCAAGAAGAAATCTTAAATCAATTACAAACAAAATTAAATTCAATAGAAGGTCTAGTCATAGATCTGAAATTTTTCCAGGCCCAGTCACTGGAAGTGCATACAGAGCTAGAAGTTGAACAACAGAAGTTGATTTCCAAGATAGAGATCATCCGGAATTACTTCCATGAAGCAAGTAATTATTTTGATAGCCTCATCCTGAAGGAAAAAGAAGCTAAAGCAGCAAGTGTTGCCCTTCAAAGGGCAATCATATGTTCAACGAACGAAGAGACATCCAAAACTACAAAATTATCAGCCACGGAGCAAATCAGAGGTGACATTATGCTCAAAGTATGGGAAGCCAACATAATGGAAAACAAAAGAATAATAAAAGAAATCAAAGACGACTGCGAAGAGGTTTTCGATCTCTTAGACAAAAGGTCATTAAAAATCAGATGGGACAATTGTGCAGGGCTTATAGGGCAGATAAATATTGCGAGACACCAATTAAAGTTTAAAGAAGAACTAAGTGAGATCCGGATGGAGCTTTCACAGCTAAAATAAATGGATGTCACCTTGATCAATAGGTTGTTGATTCAGCCCAACTTAAAATTGCATTCAATAAAGTTTGCAGATAAAAGAGTTGAAGACCATTTCCCAAAGATACAGATAAAGGTATATCTATTCGAAGCAAAGGAGTTTCCAGAGCCTCCCAAAATGTTTGCACCTTTTCTCAACAAATGCATCGAATGTGTCAGAGCAAAAGAAGGGGAGTCTTCAACATAGAAATAAAGTACTAGTTTGAAAAGTGTAGCTATAAAAATAAAAGAAAGATAAAGAAAATCATGTAAAATAGTTGTCAGCTTATTTACGATAAATAGTTAGTTCCTAGAAATTAGAGATTCCCCAACTGCCAAGGATTGGAAATTTATTATAAATGTAAATTTTCAGGACTAAGAACGGGATTTTTTTGGGTGGCCATTGTACGAGAGAAACTTTTTTCAATGATTAATAAGAATGCAAAGCAGAGATTCCAGATCTTGTCAATCCTGAGCTATGTGTTATTTTTGTTTTTGCTCATAGCATTTTTTCTTTATCTTTGATGAAATTTTAACTATAATTTAGCATAATATTTACTATTGGTTCAAAGTCATTGCATTATCTAATTATTTGCAGTTTTTCCTTTGTACTTGTTGTCAGCAGGTTCAAGACCTGTAGATTATTTAGGTTGCAATGTTTTGTGTTTCGTTAGAGTCCTCTTGGCTTTCGTCTTTCCTCATTGCAAAGTGAGATTCTTCCATGATCGATGCCTCATTTTTGTTAAACGGTTTTTTGTTTTTCACTCATCACTATCATGTCTTTAAAATCTAACTCAGGAACAGGAAACGGCCTCTGATCTATTGAATATTAATCTACGTTTGAAATATTTCTCTTATAATCAATATCAGAAAGCAGCATACTTTATTGAACAAAGTTTTAGACCTTCTTCCAACCATTATCCCTCATGACTGTGCCCGCCTTAAGACAACCTAACAGAGAACCCGACCTTTCTGATCAGACTAGCATTTCCCTAAACTTATTTAACACTATCTTGCAAACAGATAACACCCAGATTGAATTAGTACGTTCATGGGCAGCCATTGAACTGGACATAAGCATCCAAGAAAACTGGGAAGCTCAACAGAGACAGTTAAGAAACCAACCATAGTGGTTATCCTTCAAAACCGACTTTGCCTACCTTAACTCTCTTTACTCATATCAGATGATTTGATGGTATACTTTATAGCCTTAAAGTATAAACTCAGGAACAACAAAGTAGGAGACTTAGTCCTGAAATGGGACAGAGCAAATGAGCCGAAAGGAAAACATTCTAAGTTTCAAAATTTATGGCTCGGACTTTTCCAAGTGGTCGAGAAGATCGGGGTAGACACGTATCAATTGTAGAATCTAAGGGGGGAACCTTATGCCCTCCCGGTGAACAGCCAAGCCCTAAAACAATATTTCCATTACAAAAAAAAAAAACTTTATATCTTCATGATGTTTTGTTTCAGCTAGATCGATTGCGGAATGCATTTTTTGTTTGGGTTCTTTTTATTTTGTGCTTTTGAAGTTTGTGTTTAGCAAGACAATGGTTGACCTCAAATCATGTGATATGACAAACTCTATTCCTAACTCATCACTCACATACAACATAAATAAACAATGGGGAACCTGCGGTTGTTTCGTAGGGTTCTCTATTTAACCTGCGCGGATGAACAACTTTAGAGAAATGTAGAAGTATTTGCTTGGTGGTCTGGTGAAACCTTAAGGGAAAGATGGTAAGTTGGAAATGACTACATGTACCGTAGAGACAGAGCTAGCAAGATTCACCTTAACCATTTCATTTTGAAAATAACTGACATCCTCTTCTCCCACTCGCTTAGGGAATTCTTCCGAAATAAAAATAAACTATATCAAATGAGTGCACAGTAGGAAAGGGTGTGCAAATAACTCTGTCATGGCTATGGGCGCTCGTTGGCAGCGGAGCAAGGTCTGTGAAATCGGGGTGACTCTGTCGTGGTTATGTATGCTCGTTGGAAGTGGAGCAACATCGTAGCAAGTGAAGAAGGTGTTGGCAGCCAATTCACTTTTTTATATTGTCCTTACAAGCTGCCTACACCAGTGTTTTGCGAACCTTGATTTTCATCGCAATCTTTGTATAAAACGACACTATTATTTCGTGCATTTACACACCTGCCTTTGTTCTCATTTTCACGACTGCAAGTGTGAAAAAATTTATTTCAAATTCACATTAAAATCGTTACTGGATTATTTTGATTACTCTTGTCTATGTGTTTATCACATTTCCAATTTAATTATAGTCGCACAGTTGGCAAGATACCAAGATCTTTACTCATTTGACATTCTTTTGTGTTAATATGATTTCATTTTTATAAGATTGTGATGATGTCATAATGACTGTCATTGAATCCTTAATTCATTGGTGGTTTGATGTTTTATAGTCTTTCATCGATTTCCTTGACACATTGGTTTCATGAAAACACATTATTGGATTACTAAGAGGGGGGTGAATCAGTAATAGAGCAATTTAATCCATTTTAACCATATAATCCAAGTGCTATATCAATACATCATTATTATCCAATAACTGCAGACTAAATAAGCAATGAACAAATGAACAATCATACACATACATAGTACACCAGTGTTTTACGTGGAAACCCAAATCGGGAAAAAACCATGGAATGCTTTTTCTTATATGTCTTGAAGAAATACATTTTTGATTACTCTGTCTTGTGTAAGCCATCACATATTTCCAATTTAATTATAGTCGCACAGTTGGCAATATACCAAGATCTTTACTCATTTGACATTCTTTGTGTTAATATGATTTCATTTTCTTATAAGATTGTGATGATGTCATAATGACTGTCATTGAATCCTTAATTCATTGGTGGTTTGATGTTTTATAGTCTTTCATCGTAATTCCTTTGACACATTGGTTTCATGAAAACACATTATTGGATTACTAAGAGGGGGGTGAATCAAGAATAGAAAGCAATTTAATCCATTTTAACCATATAACTAAGTGCTATATCAATACATCATTATTATCCAATAACCGCAGACTAAATAAGCAATGAACAAATGAACAATCATACACACATACATAGTACACCACAAGGTTTACGTGGAAACCCAAATCGGGAAAACCATGGAATGCTTTTTCTTATATGTCTTGAAGAAATACATTCATTGGAAGGCCAACTTTTGTTTTCTAGTTGCAAATCGAAGGAGGCTCCAACTCCCTAGTTTCTCGTGCTACAAACTCAGGAAGCTCCAACTTCCCCAAATCTCTCGCTACAGTCCGTAAGGAGGCTACAACTCCCCAATGTTCTCCTGGGCTACAAACTGAAGGTGGCTACAACCACTGCCCTTGCCCCGGCCCCCGCCACCAAGTAGAAGTAGAATGATGGAACCATCACTACACTATCACCGTGAGATATACCGCTGTAAACTTGTACCAATAAATCTGAACCATGCATCAACCA
This sequence comes from Picea sitchensis, assembly GCA_010110895.2. Lineage (NCBI taxonomy): Eukaryota > Viridiplantae > Streptophyta > Pinopsida > Pinales > Pinaceae > Picea > Picea sitchensis. Next base: position 10,729 of record SNQJ01S0150911.1, read on the forward strand.
TGCATCATCAACAATCAACTCTCAGACATAAACAAGTGCATCAACCATGCACCAACCTCGTAATCAACCTTTGTACCATAAACAAGTGCATCCAACCATGTACCAAGTATACCAATCATGTGTCAAATACTCATCAACTATGACTCATTAATATGTACCAACATCATCAACTATACACTTTGGCGTATGTGACAACTCATCAACTATTGTCTCAACCATGTACTCAACATGTACCTCAACCAAAAGCCCTCATCAATTTCATCATAAAAATATGATTTGTAGCTCTCAGAATAGACCTTGCAGGTTTCTGATCACATTTCAAACCTTCATTAACTTTAACAGCAAAGGTCCAGTATTTTCATCAGTAAACTTCTTTTCTTTTAGTCTCACATGCCTAGTTTTGATTAGTCAACAACCCTAACTTGAAGTAATCATAACTTTGAACCTCAGAATGTATAAATATATGAAACCGGAGTAAAAATGTTCTTCGCTGTGTTTTATGCAATTCCTCCAAGTGGGAATACTACTGAACCTCTCAAAAGGAGTTATAGCAAAATGTGGCATACCTTGTTGAATTATGGCTATTTCTATTCTTTAGAGAGCGACTCCTTGTAGAGAGTGCCCTCAAGACAAAAATATTTGATGAAATGCTCTAAAATCAGTTACACATAATACTGCACTGCATTCTAACCAAAAAAATTTCTCACTGAATTTTTATCTGTTAAGAAGAAGTTATGATGCGGTTTACCTGAAACACTGATTTTGACTAGTTTCAGGATCGGCCACAAACCCTATTTTCCACAGAGTGTAACCCAAAAATACAAAAGACACACAACCTGAATTTTTTAACCACAGATACTGGATATGTTTTCACCTTTCATAGCAATTTAAAGATCCTAATCATTATAGAAAAAGTTTAAAATGGTGAGATGACCTGAAAATAGCATACCCTAGAAAGCACCATCAAAAGTTAGAATTTATCCTTCCTGCATTTCAGCCTTCTTTTCTTCACTTTCCTCATAATTTTGGCTTAGATATCATTTTAAACCTCAGACACCTATATAGATATTCAATATTCTCAAGTGTGATTCAATGAGAGAGCCTTGCCCTCAGATTTATATCACTTCCAAGTAGCCTTAAAAACATATTCTAGGCTCACTTGGCCCCACTTTTCCTATTTTAGGGTTGGGTCCACTTCTAATTTCTCCATTAAAATTATTATTGAAATAATTTATTTTGTAATTAATTTTGAATTATAATACACTCATCACTTCACTTTATTTACCTTTTAAAAAATCTCTAAACCACTTTGATTGGCTTTGACCTTTTGGGGCTTCTAGATGACATATGAGGGTCCTCCAACTGTGAAAGGTCAGAATCCTCAAAACCGCGATGAGTTATGGGGACGCTCTACATACCACCAGAAATGGCATGACATGTACTATCCATATAGAATAGTACACATTTTCGAAAATATATCATAACTCATACCATTACCCATCAAACAAACTTTAGTCCATTACTCCAAACCCGGGGTCTCCAACTTCATGGCCATAACTCTCTAACCGTGAGGAATTATGTGACGCTCCACATACCACCTAAATGAAATGACAAGAACTATCCATATAGGATATTTTCCTGAAAAATTCACTTTCCTTCATCTCATTATTCCATAATTAAGCATGGGTTCTTCATCCCACAAAGCGCCTTTCCGTGAGGGTTTCTTCACCATAAGGGGACCACTTTTGAGTTCATCCATATTTACTTATCAACCATACAAAACAATAATGAGAATATATTTACATCAAACACTATTGGGTCCATTACCCAAAAATGGTGCTACTATAAGCCTTTCTTCAAGGGTTGACATCAATGACAACCAACCTAATCAATAATCTCCCTTTGGCATTGATGGCAACACTGATGCAACACTGAAATCATATCACTATGCTCCCCCCTAGAACCATGACTCTCGGCTCCCTTCCGTGATCGATAAATCTGATCCACCTTGAACCATGCCTCTATCCTTCAAAGATTCGATAGTTCCTCCCCTTTTGTCATCAATGGTAAAGGTATCTTTTCATCCGGGGCTGCTTCCCCTGAAGACTATCCTCTTATGGTGCTTCCGTGTACAATTTAAGAGACATATAAGATAAGCATTCAAAAGACTCATTTTGGAGTAGAAATAACTCCAAGTCTTTGGCTAAGATATTCAAAGGCTTCCCCGTGGAAGTGGTTTTTGTAGACAGTCTTCCAATCGGGTTCTTTTGTGCCCACATACTAACTCTGATGTTCTTTTCTTTCAGAACCTATTCCTCAGAGAGTGATACGATTGGAATGTGTGCTTTTTAGTCTTGGAGTGCACTGTGGTTTTGAGATAATTTATTGGCACTTTGTATCACACATATTGGAATGGGCTCATCATACTTAATTTGTATATCTCTGCCAAAGTTTCTTATGCTTCATCCAAAGAACCTGTACAAATATGTTGTTGCTGCAATATACTCTTCGCCACCAGAGATAGAGAGGTGATACCGATGATTGTTTCTTTGCTTAGCCATGATACCAAACACTCACCTTAAGTAGAACGCTACCCACTCTGTGCTTCATTGGTCATCACAACCTGCCCACCTGGCACTGTAGGTCAAGGTGATATATCAAGCTTCCTTTGGATAAATTATAATCTAAATCTTATGTTCCTTTGAGATATCCAAGATCCTCTTTAATTTAATACATGTGACTGTGTCGCTGGAAATCAAAAAGCCACCTCGGCCCAACCGCCTCAGACTACATCTGATGCCTGATGCTGTCACATATAGTAGGGCTGCCAATCATTGACCTATATTGCCTCCTCATTCTGGTAGGACTTTGAATCATCATCTTTGCCCAACTTGCAACCGGTTTGTATGGGAGTGATTAACCGGTTTGCAATCTTCCATTCCCAACCCTTAGCATTTTTCTAATATACTTGGTTTGAGAAATAAAAATTCTTGGTTGCTTTGATGTATCTCAAGTCCCAGAAAGAAGGATAGTTCTCCAAGTAATGACATTTCAACTACTCTCAAGATGTACTTTGAAAATTTCCGGCTTAACCTTGATGTAGAGGTTGTCGACTTCATTTTCTCGAACGCTCATTTAGATAAATTTTATCCAGTCTGAGTACCATGCTCTAGGAGCCTGTTTTAGACCATACTGCTAATCCCTAATATTGTCTCATTAACCCTTAATTGGGGCATATTAGATTAGTAATGTTATTTTATTTATGCCTTTTAGGCCATTAGTTGTAATTATACCTCCTAGTCTCCTATATATACCAAGGCGACACATTATTCATTCTTTGAATCATCTTGTACTTGAACATTTAAGTGGGGTGTAAGAGGAGGCTTCGAATAGGCTTATTATCCTAAATTATATCTTTTCAAGGTGTTTAGTACTTTTCCAGGTTTTTTTATGCTATATCGATGTTTGGTTCTTAACATATGGTATCGTGAGCTCAAGTTCTTGGGGTTGGCCGCTATACATCCGAGACACCGCGGAATTTTCATCATAAATTTTTTTCTACAATGTACTTCAAAAGGAACCTCTTTAGAGGGTATTTGGAAAACATCAAGGAGTGTTGGGTTCAAAATTCAGCCCCGAGGCCTTATACTTTTGGAGATACAAAATTGCATAAGATAGGGTCTCAGAATCATCCCCTAAATGAGTCATTGTGAATTTTCACTATAAAACATTTCCGTAACGCTTCAGACCTTGAAATCCCTGTGGAGACCATTTACATAAATTAGCAAGGTATATGTGGTAAAACTTCAGCTCGGTCATCTTAAATTTGTAGATACACCTTGTGTAAGATAGGTATCTGTAATTGAATCCCATTGACTAGTCTCAAGAAGGTGTTCTAGGTAAAAAAATCATAACTTCTGCTAGAGTATCCAAATTCTGAGTGGGACTGGTTGCATTGGATCGTAAATAAATTCAGGTATTTGGCAATTATTTTCAAAATTTGATATCAATTATTTCATGCGGGCAATTCTATACAAGGGAGATATCCTGGAAAGGCCAAAAATCGGCAAGGAGGGAAGCTACCATAAATTCCACTTGGCACATCCAATTTTGGTCAAACCTGTGGTAATTGCAGAGAAGAAATATCAGAGAACTACCTAAAATAAATTTTCATACCCAGAAGGGCCAAAACTTGGGAGATAGAACAGAATAAATATTGTCTAGCGCAATCCACCTCAAACTCAAGACTCAAAAGTGATATTTGGCCAACATGCCACCTAAAAGGGACCTTCTACACCAAATAAGCCTCCAGGAAAATCCCACTGGACTCTTTTGATGAAGGTGAAGAAATGCATAGGGACATAAATGAACTACAAAAGAAGATGGATTCAATGAATCTAATATAGATGGTTTAAAAGGGGAGATCATGGAAGCATTGAAAAATTTCGCATCTAGAAGACACCTGAAAAGTGAAATGCATCCCATGAAATTCATGATGAGGACACAAGGAAGGTGAATCAAGAATGGAGAAACTCCAACTTTGGTTTGAAAACCAACCACGCTCCGAAGGATTGATATGAGGGAAGTTTGATGGCAAGGACCCAATCACATGGATACTTCCGATGGAGCAATTATTCGATCTCCTTACACGCCACATACACAAAAGGTAACAATTGCTTCTTTATATTTAGAACCTAATCAATTTGTATGGTATCGATGGCTTTTTCTAAATCACTGGCCACTTGGACAATTTTCACGAAGAAATGATAGCACACTATGAGGATACAAGGAGCAATACCTTCTTTAGCCAATTGATAAATCTCACAAAAGGGTTCGGCTAATGTATAATACTGGAGAACTTCCAAAGATTGAATATAAAGGTAACCGATATTCCGTGATGAGCAATTTGATTGATGTATTCATAGGAACTTTAAAGGATAAAATTCAACATGAGGTTCTTCTTTGGGAACCCAAATCACTGATAATGCATTTAAGGTGGCAAGAAATGTTGAAAGTAAAAATATGGCTATGGCTATTAGAATGACCAATCCCACGATCTATGGAGAGAATAATCCTCCTTCTTCTAAAACACTCAACCTGCTGTTGACACCTCAACAATTGAGGAAAGAAAAGCAAAAGGTTTATGCTTTTAATTGTGACAGCTAGCACAAGAAGGGACATAAGTGTATGAAGAAATTATTCTACATAGATTTTGGAAGAGGAAGAAGAACAAGAACAAGAACCATCTCAAGATGAAAATGTAGAAGCAATTTCGGCTCAAGAGGTTGAACTCAATGACATCGCGGTAATGCATTGGTTGGAATTAGCACTCCTCAAACCCTCAAGATCTAAGGATACATCAAAAGAAAAGGTAATAGTCCTAATTGATTCGAAGTACCTTATTAATTTCATTCACTATAAATTAGCCAAAGATCTCACTGCTTCTATATCCAAAGACCGTGAGTTTCAAGTAATGATCGCAAATGGAGGAACTATCAATTTCTCGCGAAAATGCACAAGATCAATCTACTATGGGGAATATGTAATGAATAGTCCAATGATTGCTATACCCATGGGTGGTGCAGATGTTGTAATTAGGAAACTAATGGTTACAATCATTGGGAACAATGGCTTTAATTTTCTTCAAGAACTTTTCATGAAATTTTCATTGAAGGAAAAAAGAAATTGAGTTAAGAGGTATATCAGGGAAACCGGTAAGGGGATAAGTTCTAATGGCATGACAAAATTATTGAAAAGGGCATCACAAGCATTATTGCACAACTATGCTCTCACTAGGATGTTCAAACATCTAAGCCATCTATATTCCTCAAGATCTCCAAAGGATCATTGATAAGCATTCCAGTATTTGAAGATAATCCCAAAGGTCTTCCACCCACTGAAATCATGATCATGAAATTCACCTAATTCCCGGGAGTGTTCTCCCAACATTAGGCCATACATATACCCTCACTTAGAAGAGGAATTGAGCCATGGGTTGAAGAAATGTTAGAGGTTGGCATTATTAGACCTAGCCAAAGTTCTTACTCGCACCAAGGGTAATGGTATTCAAGAAAGATACTCATGGCATATGTGTCCGCATTATGAGCTCAACAAGATCACTATTAAAGATAAGTTTCCCATTCCCGCCATTGATGAATTGTTGATGAACTACATGGAGCAATCTATTTCAATAAAATTGGATCTCCATTCAGTGGTATCATCGATCGAATGAAGGAAGAAGATGTTCCAAAAACAACATTCGAACCCATGAAGGCCATTTTGAATTTTTGGTCATGCCCTTTGGCCTACAAATGCACCTTCCACATTCCAAGGGTTGATGACTCCATTTTCAAGCCCCTTCCTTCGAAATTTGTGCTAGTATTTTTTATGATATACTAATCTATAGCAAGTCTTGGGAGGATCATCTACTTCACATGCTGACAAGGTGCTACAACTACTAAAAGGAGCAACAACTATATGCCAAACCATCCAAATGTTTCTTTGGAGTAAAGGAGGTAGCGTAGGGATTTGGGTCATATATTACTCATGAAGGTGTCAAGGTAGACCCTAACAAGATTAAGGCCATGATGGAATGGCCAATTCTCAAAAACTTGAAGAATCTCGACATTTTGGTTTGATGTTACTACCGCAAGTTTGTTCTAACTATGGAAGAATAGCAACACCTTTAACAACGCTTAACTAAGAAGGATGCATTTTCATGGACTCCGGTGAGGCAACTAAAGCTTTTGAACAACTTAAAGAGGTGATGTGTGCTCTTGTTCTGACCACCTGCACTTCACAAAAAATTTATTGTGGAATGTGATGCCTCTGAAATGGAATTGGTGATGTCCTAATGCAAGAAGGAAGGCCCCCGGCTTTGGAAAGTCGATCACCATGAAAGGACTTACACAAACCCATTTTATGAGAAAAAGAAATGATGGAAATACTACATGCATTGAAGAAATGGCTTTTCCTACCTAATAGGGTAGTACCCCCTGGGTTGTCAAATGTGATCATGATAGTCTTAAATACTTTTGAACAAAGACTATCTTCAAGAACAACAAAATGGGTAACCAATATATTGGGTTATGATTTTGAAATCATCTATAAAAGGGGAAGCAAAATGTTGTAAGTGATGCACTCTCAAGAAAGGATGAAGATGTTGAGGCCTTTATTCAGGAAAGTTATCTTGATCATCCAACCCATTGGATAATAATAGAAAGGAATGAATGGAAGAATGATGGAAAAGTGTGGACTCTCATTGAAAGAATGCAGCAGGATTCTGGTGCATCGAATACAATTGGAAAAATGATTCACCATGTGGTACAAAGATCACTTAAATTTATGTAATAACTCCCAACTCAAACAAAGGTACTATTGAAATTTCACACCTCCGAGGGAGGCATTCGATTTTTGAAAACCTACTAGAGTCAAGAAGGATTTTTGGGGATGGCCTTTAAACTAATGTTCAAAGTTGTTTGTGGTGTAATGTTTGGTTTGCCAACAAAATATGTGGAAAACAATTAAGACCCTGTGTCTTTTACAACCATTATCCATCCCAAGTCGGGCCACTGGGAGGAGTTTTCCATGGATTTCATCACGTAAGTTACCAAAGTCTCATGGAAAGAGTGTCATCATGGTGATTGTTGATAGACTCCCATCTGGCACGCACACTTTTTGTGCACTCTCTCTCATCCCTTCAAAGCTATACAAATAAGCCACCTCATTCATGGAGACAGCTCAAAAACTACATGGCAGCCCAAAGATCATTGTAAGGACAGAGATCCCATCTTCAATTTGACATTTTGGACAGAATTACTTTCTTGTTTGGGTACTCCACTGGCTCTCATAGCTCATCCTATCATCCCTCAGATCTCGATGGACAAATCGAGATAGTGAACAAATGTCTGTGAAGCATACCTTTGTTGCTTTGTCTCTAATAAACAAACACAATGGTTCAAATATAATTCTTGGCGTAATGGTGGTATAACACTCTTTCATATTGCAACAAAATGGTTTCACCATTTATGGCACTTTATGGATACCACCCCTCCTTCCATCACTTCTTTTCTAAAATAAAAAATATAAGGTTCAAGCAAAGGAAGATCAAGACGAGAATCAACAACAAGTTCTCTCAAATCTAAGTGACAACCCCACCATGGCACAAAAATCACATGAAACAACAACAACATCACCATCGTGAGTGAAAGAAGTTTTGAAGTAGGGGATTGGCATTTTTAAGACTACATAAACCATACAAACGATGTAGAGGATGGAGGAAGGATGGAAGGATGGAATGGATGGAGGAGGATGGATGGACGGAGGATAGATCGGAAGGAGAGGATGGATGGATGGACATGGATGGATGGACATGGGATGGAAGGATGGAATGGACGGATGGATGGATGGAATGGATGGAGGACGGATGGATGGATGGAATGGATGGAGGAATGGATGGAATGGATGGAGGAGGACAGGAATGGAATGGAATGGAATGGAAGGAGGAAGGAAATGGATGGATGGATGGATGGATGGATGGATGGATGGAAGGATGAATGGATGGATGGATGGATGGATGGAATGGATGGAATGGATGGAGGAAGGAAAGGAGGAAGGATGGACGGATGGATGGATGGATGGAATGGATGGAGGATGGATCTGGATGGACGTGGACGGAAGGAATGGAATGGAGGAAATGGAATGGATGGAATGGATGGATGGACGGAGGAAGGAGGAATGGAAGGAATGGAATGGAAGGAATGGAATGGATGGAATGGAATGGAATGGAATGGATGGACGGATGGACGGATGGATGGATGGAAGGATGGATGACGGATCTGGAATGGAATGGAGGATGGAGGGAATGGTGAAACTATTACACAGCATACTAAAGATTGTACCCTAACCAACACATTTGTCTCACTGAATTTTATCTTTATGAAGTAGTTATGACGTTTTTACCTCGAAACACTGATTTTGACTAGTTTCGGGACTCCGCCAGAAACCTTATTTTCCACAAGAGTATAACTCCCAAAATACAATGACCCACAAGCGAATTTAACCAATAAATACTTGGATATGTTTTCTCAATTTTCATAGTAATTTCAGGATCTAATTCATTATAGAAAATATATTTATAGCGAAAATGGTGGAGATGACCTGAAAATAACATACCTTAGGAAAGCACCACATCAAAGAATTTATCCTTTTCCTCGTGAATTTCGCCTTCTTTTCTTCACTTCTTACTTAATTTCGGCTTGATATCATTTGTAAACCCTACAAAACCTATAGATATTCAATATTCTCGGCAGATTCAAAATGAGAGAGCCTGCCTCAGATTTATACTCTCCAAGTAGCTTCCTTTAAAACACATATTCTAGTGGGGTCACTTGGCCCACTCTTTCCTTATTTTAGGTTGTCCCACTTCTAATTTCTCCATTAAAATTAATATTATTGAAATAATTTATTTTGTATTCACTTTGAATTATAATACTATACTCATCAATTTCACTTTATTATTTCATCTTTTAAAAATCTCTTAAACCACTTTGATTACTTTGACCTTTTGGGGCTTCTAGATGACATATGAGGGTCCTCCAACTTCGTGAAGGCTTTCTATAACTGTCAAAACCGTGAGGAGTTATGTGACGCTCTACATACCACCAGAATGGAATGACATGTACTATCCATATAGAATAGTATTATCTTAAAATATATCATAATCCATACCACACGCATCAAACAAACTTGGGTCCATTACCCAAACCTCGGGTCTCCAACTTCATGGCCATAACTCTTAACCGTGAGGAATTATGTGAAACATCACATAATTCATCACGGTTAGAGAGTTATGAAATGACAAGAACTATCCATATAGGGATATTTTCCCCGACAATTTCAATTTTCCTTCATCTCATTATTCCATAATTAAGCATGGGTTCTCTTTACTCCACAAAGTGTCTTCTCGTGAGGGATTTTCACCATAAGTGTAATTCACTTTTGAGTCATCCATATTTACTTCTTATCAACCATGACAAAACAATAATGAGTCATATTTACATCAAACACTATTGGGTCCATTACCCAAAACTTTGTGCTACGGGTCTTTCTTCAAGGGTTGACATCAATGACAACCAACCTTAATCAACACACATTGACGTTGTGGTTAGAACCTTGGTATAATCATTTCATACAACACATATTTGATATGATCGAACCCTTGGTGTTGATTTCGAATCATTTTTTTAATTTTAAAAAACTATGCTAAAACTATTGCTTGCGCAAATGTTTGGTCGACTTACCATAGATTTCATTATTTGTTTGAATGGTATAGTTTTTGACATATGCAATAGTGATTTGAATCGCTATATGCGTTGTCGATTGTACTGTGGGAAATGACTATTTTGCATGGGTTGATATAGCTCCACCACCCTCACACACTCGGGCATTAATGCCTTCCCCCTATCCCGGGTTAACTCTGTTGTTTTCGGGTAAGCCTGTGAGCTATCGACCCTGCATATACCTTGTTCAAACCCTTGCCCCTTCACCCAGCTCACCGTGTGCTTCTGTCTATGGCACCGGTGGTGCGCATAGAGCCAAATGGGAGAAAACACTTCTGTTGTTCGACAATACCTGTAAAGATTTGGAAAATGGTGGCTAGCTGGTGTTTATCCAAAGGTTCGAGGGTTTCAACCTTTCGGTTACCCAACAATTCATCCTCACCTTCGACGGATGCAGGGCTAAGGTCGGAGACATATAGATCGAGCTGAATGAGGCATTCATAAGCTCGGCTACAGGACTACCGGCCACAGGGCAAAGGTGGTTTAAAAATTCCAAAGTAGACGAGGTGTCGTGGCCTCTCCTTTTCACGTCAAGGAAAATTGTTTCTTGTGATAGAGGTATGCCTATCACTACCCTCAAACCCAGGTGGCACGATATTTTAGTGATTTCTAAACAGTTTGTGACCTGCGAAGGTTGGTATGGCTTGGTATTTTTGTATTATCTTCAGTTATTGATGAATTTTATAGGCTACCCTTTAAATATGCCACATTACTTATTGCGTAGTCTTTACAAGATGTCTAAAAGATTCAAGCATGAGAAGGATGATAGTATCCTTTTTCATCATGGCTTGATCAAACTCGTTATCGTCTACCATTTGAGCCTTCATGGTGACTGTTGGCAAGCCTTCCTATCTAGGAATGGCTTTTCCATTCCTGAGTCTATCCAAGTTGGCAAGGTTGTGGTGACTGAAACATTGGTTGGACCAGCCGTGCCATTTCATATCCTTCTACCCCCTGTCAAACCCTCGGATAGCCCTGACATCGACCTACCCGATACCATAGCCAACCCATGTACTAAAGACAAGACTGATGTCGTAAAGAAGCATGTGAGAAAGAAAGGTAGAGGAGACATTGTTGTCAACAGTAAGGGGAAGAAAAACACTCGATGGATATCGAGATGTGCCAGGAACAAACCCAAGAAAAACGTCGAACAAAATCCCATAGTGTTGAGCGAGGACTCGGACTACGATATTGAGTGTTTCCTAGCCAAGGAATACCCCTATTCCCATGGCCTATGCTCTAAGGAACCCTATGATTGTTGGTCACTATAATTGCTTATTTAACTAAACAATCAAGTGCTACATAAATTGTCAACCCAGGGAAGTTTGTTTATTTCAAAGGTAACCACGCACTATATATGCTCAATCTCAAAAGAAACTTAGAGTTGTAGAAAAAACATATTAATCACACTTTGCCTTGAACAAACTGAAGTTCTAACTTGAATTACAGGAAAGCAATCTACCTATTGCAGAGTTCAATGTTTAAAGAAATAATTTTCCAAAGAATCCTGGATTACATTAAAGAAATAACAGACTGGAAAAGAAATTCTTCAAGACACTGCAAAAGGAAAGACCACTATTCTATAACCAGAGAACAAGACCCTATTCCCAAAGAAGGAATCTTCAGCACCTGTTTCCGATCATCACACTTCATGAACTCATTTCTTAACTGAAACAATTGACACACACTGAAGGTTAACTAACTCTTAACAGAGAACAGGACCCTATTTCCTAAGTAGGAAACTTCAGCACCTATTTCTGATTAGCACACTTCCATGAACTCAATAAAATAATTGACATGCACTGAAGGCTAACTATATCTAACAGAGAACAAGACCCTATTCCCGAAGCAGGAACCTTCATCACCTATCCCTGACTATCAAGCTTTCATAAATTCCCCAAGCAGGATTTCTAACTAGAATGATTAACAGTTACCCAAGCATGAATCATATTAAAACAATGTAACAATTGGTAAAGCAGAGTTTTAGCAACACTGAGTTCAGTAAAGTAGTGTTTTAGCAAAACAGAGTATAGTAAAGTAGTGTTTCAGAAAAATAGAATTCAGTAAAGTAGTGTTTCAGCAAAACAGAATTTAATCAAG
>SNQJ01S0150912.1:0-31660 GCA_010110895.2 Picea sitchensis
AGTGCCTAAAATATACCCAAAGTTTACTTACACAATTACAAAATATATCTACAAAATGAAATACAACATGAAATACTTACACAATGATTTTAACAATGAAAAGACTTCTAGCTTTAAACAATTATTTCAAAATGAAAGAATACTTTCAACCCAATAAACAATGATGCATCAATACATGTAAAATATTCACAATGAAAGAGAGCTTGAAATTGAAAATGCTTGGAAAGTTAAAACGCATGGAAAGTAAATTGCGTGAAGATAAAATGGCACAACTTGGAAAGAAAAATAACTGAACTTGAAAGTGCAAGTGTTGTGAATGTAGTGTGTAGGTTGATTTTAATAAATTTTAAGTCTCTCTTGAATTAGGGGGAATTAAAGTGTGAGAGATACAAGCCTAGACTATGTGACTACCCCAAATCCGTATTCCTTCAACCAAAAGGAAATGTTGGGTGCTCAAGAAGATGGACAAATAAGGTCCTTCCCTAGCTCCACAGGTCAGATCCATAATGCTTGGGTGCTCAAGCAAGGAGGACACGTAGTGCCGTGAAGCCGTCCTCGACTTCAACCCTTTGTAGCCTCCCAAGTCACCCTATTTTGGTGGTTGAAAGAATGAATGGATTGAGTGCCTAGTTAGACTAGCTGCACAATCCTTTGTCTTTTTTACGGGGCAAAGACGGAGCACAAGTTTGATTACTTTCCCCCCCCCAAAATTAAGAATTTACAATTAAGATAACTTATGAATGAAATAAAGCAATTCCCTAGCCGCACAACTTTGCCTTGAGGACAAAGGTGGGTAAAAGAAATAAATAGCTTTGCAACCTCACAACAATGGCACAAGGTGGAGGACAAGCCCGATTTTATGCCAAGGTGGGTGTAAATAAAAATATAACCTAATGAAAGAATTAACCTAGCCACACAACCTTCTATTTATGAGAGAAGTGGGGCAAATAATAAAATGCAAAACAAAAAATTAAAAACTGATCTAGCGTTCACGATATTGCATGGATAACTATGCCAATCACTTTGCAAGGTGTGGGCAAACTAAACTAAATTACAATATCATATTTTTATAATTTAGAGAGAGAATGCAAGCCCAAGAGACTCTCTTGGGTTGCTTACAATGTCTTAGATGAAGAGAGAAAGAAGGGGGTTTCGTATCCAAACTCAAGGATGCTTCCTTGAGTGTTTTGAGACCAAAAAATGAGCAACACTTCCCCTTAGCCTGGCGAGAATTTGCACAAAACAACAAACAAAGCTTGCTGGAAAATGCTGGAAAACACTTAAAAACTTATTAATTTCTGTTAGTGTATAAAACATAAATTTTAAGAGTAAAAATCTGAACATAAAATTTGATTTTAAATGACTATTTCAGAACATAAAATTACTTTAAAGTGAATGGGAAAGATAGAAATGATAACAAAAAAATATTGGAGGTTTTGGATGGTTGAACAAGTGAATTTCCAGATTTGAAATTCACTTCTTCAAACCCTTTAGTGACCTGCAAATGAGTAAATACTTGCTACAAAACCAACAAGGAGGTGAGTACATCTAAAGAACTTGCAAAATACTTTCCAAATTCTATAAAAATAACCCACAAAAACAAATAGTAATACTACTATAAATTCTTCTAAGCAAAGTACTTTGCTTGGATCTCCAAGTTAAGACAATGTAAGCAAGAAATACACAAGAGTAAAACAACGATATCACCTCACAAAAGAAACATGAACAACATCAATAAGATTCCCAATGCACACCATAAATATCCTCCAAAGCTTCCTTTTATTACAAGAAAAATGTTGCTGCAAATACTTGCAGCAAGATTTACAATGAGAGAGAGAGAGATTTGGGCAGCATAAACTTGCTCTGAGAATAGATCGAGAAATGAGGAGGGGTAGGCATTCTTTTATACTTGGGAGAGAGGAAATACCCCTCTTGGATAAATTACAAGTGTCACACATCCATGAGAGATAGACATAGTCAAGGAAGAGACACTTTTAAGGTTTTGGTAATGAGTTAGGGTTTGAGGGGTGAGATGTGAAAGGGGAAAACACCTTTTGACTTGTCAAACGTGAGGTTAGGCTATAGGAAGGGCAAAATTAGGGTTTTAGACATTTTTTCACTTAAATTTTTTACTTTTCCCTAAGTTCATGAGGAAGGGGGGTGCACTTTTCACTAGGGAGACTCACTTTTGGTTGTTGGCTTGGCATGGGGGGTTCTTTTAAGTGGAAAATCACTTTCACCTTTGGTTGTTGGTTTGGCATGGGGTTCTTTAAGTGGAAAATCACTTTTACAACTTAGGAACTACATTAGAAATCATCTCCCCACTCTCTCCTCACTAGCTTTAGACATTTTTACAATTTTGGCTTTTTGCACTTAGCCACCATTTTATCGACTTTTGACTTACTTGGACTCTTCATGGACAATGCCCTAGCAAAACTTAAGTCCAATTGAGTTGAAACTTGTCCAAGTGGGTGTAGGGGGTCATCTTCCATTTGATTTGAATACTCACACCCCTATACAAAATCCACGATGACCAAATTTTACATTTTATTATCAAAATAATTAAATTTCCAATTAATGGAAAATTTTAATAATTAAAAACCTATCAAAACTTAACAGACTCACAAGACTCTAGGAGATGTTTAGCATGGTCATTTTACAATATTTCTAAACCTTTGTCACCCCTTAGGCTCAATCCTCTCATCATTAGAACACCTTCCACCTGCCCTTGAGGGATTATTGTGAGTGAAACTCAAGTATACAATTAAAAATGGTATGTTGTGGGACCCGACACTACTCCTGGAGAAAAAACACTCTGTGAAAGGACTTCCCTAATGATAAAGTCCTAGACAACCAACCTAAAATATGACTCCATGCTAACATATTACAATATTATCCCACACAGGGAGTGGGATTATCCCGATTACAAAAATTGGGGCAAAATTGTCATGTTGAGCCAAAAGTCTTCAAAATATGTTGCACCATCCGATACATAGCTTCTTGAAGGATACATGATGTTGACCCCTAGTCAGCCAGTAGGAATATCCGCTCCACATGGAGATGTATGTTCGATCTTTCTTTGGAAGGAGAGTATGCGAGAACTTCATAATCCACAAAACAAAGTGCTCACCAATATCCAACATAAATACATGTGTGGAAAACAATAATTGAATAAAGGGAAATGCTATTAACAATAATCACATAAATGAAATTACTATACAATGAATTATATACATAAATGAAATAATGACAAAACTGGAATAATCAAAGGAAAAATGTTAGAGATACATTACAAGGGTGCCCCTTGGACACCAAGTTGCTCATCATCTGAAAAATAACTTGAGTTATTGCCCATTCCTTGGAATATTAATGGGCTCACCATCCAAATGTATTTAGGTGGAGAATTTAATCAATTACATTATGGATGAGACACCTAACCTGCTCAAAACTCTGTCCGGCCAATTGCTGAAGATCATTTTCCAAGCCTTATCAACTTGGAGTTTTTCTTGAGAATAGACCACCCAAGTAACATGCATTTCTCTTTAGTCAACCAACTTTGAAGTTTGGCTTCCATTTAAATTCTTTTTGTGAATTGGGATAAGGACTCTGCCATGGTGGAAGGCCAACCACTGTTAGTAATGATTTGGAATATTTAAACTGCAATCACCTTCCATGTTCCCATTATCTTGTATTGAATCATCCGATGGGTGGTAGGTTGGAAGTGGAATTGTCAAGCAAACTGCTTCACTGTCTTTAATAAAGTTGTCAAAGACCTTCTCTGAAGAGATGGGTTCTTCAAGAGGAGGGTGGGGATTTGAATTATATGGATATTCAACAACTTCAAACTCAAATTCCTCCTAAGCTTCCTGATCAATTCATTGACTCATCTATGGCTCATCTAGAATTTCCAATGAACTTCCTTTCTGTTCATTGTGGAAGCTCTGTAGTTCTATAAGATCCGGACATCCCAATGTACTTACTTGTACCAGCAAGGTGAGCTTCCAGGTCCTTAACCCATTTACACCCAATGAATTATGTGGTTTTGATTAACCTTGTTAATTTCACATGGGAGCATCCATCGTGAGTATCCTGAATTGACCTTACATCCGGAGGTTCTTCTTCTTCCATTTTCCATAAAAGCATCAACTAATTCACCAGGTCTCAACCTAATCATCCCCCCATCTCTCTAAAAAAATGCATGCATCAAATCCTGTATGGTCTTAAACTCATAATCATCCTAATCATGAAACCAATCATAAGCATCTTCCTCAACAAGAGTCAAGACAAACTATTTCATTAGAACACCCTCATGAATATGTGGATCACACCACTCACTAATACACCTCCCAAAGGCTTCAATGTGAGAATTAGCATCACCATTATTACGAAAATCAAGCAAGTTTTCAATAGCTATTTCAGGAAGTTCATGAGGATAACCAATTATTCTTGAAAATCAATACTGTTATGTACCATCCATTTCTAAACAAGATTCATTAAACAAAAAGAAAAGGGTCTACAGCGTCTAGGACCCAAAAGTTTCTTAAGGATCCTAATGAAAGAAAAGCCTTGGCTAACTTCTTCCAAAACCTTCGCTCAAGGATCTAAGCTGGCAAGCTGTGAGTTCCTTCTTTGAAGAATACTTTGTCGTTCATTTTTAAGTGGAGTCGCCAGATGATTAAGTTTATTCTAACCAAACAAAGCAAAACAAAAGGAAACAAAAAGTCATGTGGTGATTAGGTGTTGTAGGATTATTATGTGCAAACAAGAGATGTATATCATAGATTGTTTTTTTCTCCAAGACTTTCTGCTGGCTCACGAGGAGCAAGTCTGTTTATTCTCCTCTTATAAACCTTTTCAGGTTTAGGAAAAGGATGAATCACCCCAATTGAATTGCTCCTAGTAGTATACCCCAAAGAATTTTCAGATGGACCTCCACTTGGAGATTAAGCAATATCGAATAACACAACCCAAGTAAAAAATATTAGGTGTTTCCATTACTTAGCTTTTTAAAGAATTTATGAGTTTTATCAATTAACCAAGGATAAGAGACTTATTCACTAAATCCACGTTTCAAAGATGTTGTCATTCCCATATTAATAATTCCTACAAGTGTGGAGAAGTCTCCAACTCACTTGGTGTGTCCATAGAGGCACAAACCTAAGTCCAAACCCACCGTCACTGGAGCATTGACTTCTTCCATCTAGGCTCACTCTTAGGGAAGCCAAGTGGGGTAGACACTATTTAACTATGTGAAGTTTTGATTAATGATGTAGGAGTTAATTTAACTTTTATTTAAGGATGCCCAACCCAATGACAAGAAAACAAATGCAAATGCAACTTTTAAATGACAAACAAACCTTTTCTTTTACAAACAATAAACATACAAGTGCCTAAAATATACCCAAAGTCTACTTACACAATTACAAAATATATCTACAAAATGAAATACAACATGAACTACTTCTTACCCAATGGGATTTTAACAAATGAAAAGACTTCTAGTGAAAAATTAGCTCTCAAAATGAAAAACATCTCAACCCAATAAACAATGATGTATCAAGACATGTAATATTCACAATGAAAGAGATAGTTTGAAATTCAAAAAATGCTTGGAAAGTTAAAAAGCATGGAAAGTAAATTTCTTGAAATAAAATGACACAACTTAAGTAAAGATAACCTAATCCTAAAGTGAAAGGTTGTAAATGCATCAGAGGGTTGATTTTAAAATTTTTTAGGTCTCTCTTGAATTAGGAGAATTAAAGTGTGAGAGATACAAGCCTAGACTATGTGACTGCCCCAAATCCCTATTCTTTTAACCATAAGGAAATGATGGGTGCTCAAGAAGAAGGGAAAAAGGCCCTTCCCTAGCTCCATTGTAGTCAGATCCGTAATGTTTAAGGCCAAGCAAGAGAGGACACATAGTGCCGTGGAAGTCGGCCCCCACTTCAACCCCTTGTAGCCTCCCCAAGTCACACCCTATTTTGGTGGTTGAAATAATGAAAAGATTGAGTGCCTGGTTAGACTAGTCACATAATCTTTTGTCTTTTTTACTAGGCAAAGGTGGGGCACAAGTTTGATTACTTTCCCAAAAAGAAATTAAGAATTTACAATTAAAATAACTTATGAATGAAATAAAACAATTCCCTAGCCACACAACTTTGCCTTGAGGGACAAAGGTGGGAAAAAATAAGTAAGTTTGCAACCTCACAACAATGGCACAAGGTGGAGGACAAGTCTACCAATTTTATGCCAAGGTGGGTGTAAATAAAAAGATAATTTAATGAAAGAATTAACCTAGCCACACAACATTCTCTTTAAGAGAGAAGTGAGGAAAAAAATGAAAACAAAATTAAAAAACCTGATGAAGCCTCTTCATCGAGCATTGTAATGGATGGCTATGCCAATCATTTTGTAAGGTGTGGGCAAACTAAACTAAATTACAATATCATATTTTTATAATTTAGAGAGAGACGCAAAGTTCAAGAGACTCTTTTGGGTTGCTTACAATGTCTTAGAAGAAGAGAGAAAGAAGGAGGTTTGGTATCCAAACTCAAGGATGCTTCTTTGAGTGTTTTGGGGCCCAAAACGAGCAACACTTCCCCTTAACCTGGCGAGAATATGTACAAAACAACAAACAAAGTTTGTTGAAAAATGTTGCAAAAACACTTAAAAACTTATTAATTTCTATTAGTGTATAAAACATAAATTTTAAGAGTAAAAATCTGAACAAAAATTTTGACTTTAAATGACTATTTCAGAACATAAAATTGCTTTAAAGTGAATGGGAAGATAGAAATGATAACAACAAATAATTGGAGGTTTTGGATGGTTGAACAAGTGAATTTCCAGAGCTGAAATTCACTTATTCAAACCCTTTAGTGACTTGCAAATGAGTAAATACTTGCTACAAATCCAACAAGGAGGTGAGTACATCTAAAGAACTTTCTGAAAAATACTTTCCAAATTCTATAAAATAACTCCACAAAAAAAATAGTAATACTACTATAAATTCTTCCAAGCAAAGTACTTTGCTTGGATCTCCAAATTAAGACAATGTAAGCAAGAAATACAAAAGAGTAAAACAACGATATCACCTCACAAAAGAAACATGAACAACATCAAGAAGACTCCCAATGCACCATAGATATCCTCCAAAGCTTCCTTTACTATTAAAATGTTGTCAGCAAATACTTGCAACAAGATTTACAAATGTGTGTGTGTGAGAGAGAGAGAGAGGAGATTTGGGCAAAGACAACTTGCTTTGATAATAGATTGAAAAATAAGGAGGGGTAGGCATTCTTTCATACTCTTGGGAGAGAGGAGAAAGACCACTTTGATGAATTCATGTCACATCCAAGAGAGATAGATAAAGTCAAGGAAGAGACACTTTAGGGCTCTTGCAGTAGTGAGTTAGGGTTTGAGGGGTGAGATGTGAAGGGGAAAACACCTTTGACTTGTCAAACATGAGGTTAGACTATAGGAAGGGCAAAATTAGGGTTTTAGGCATTTTTTCACTTTAATTTTTAACTTTTCCCTAAGTTCATGAGGAAGGGGGGTGCACTTTCACTAGGGAGACTCACTTTTGGTTGTGCTTGGCATGGGGGGGTCTTTTATGGAAAATCACTTACAACTTAGGGAAATACATTAGAAATC
This sequence comes from Picea sitchensis, assembly GCA_010110895.2. Classification (NCBI taxonomy): domain Eukaryota; kingdom Viridiplantae; phylum Streptophyta; class Pinopsida; order Pinales; family Pinaceae; genus Picea; species Picea sitchensis. The sequence goes on from SNQJ01S0150912.1 coordinate 7,654, forward strand.
ATTTCTCCACTCTCTCTCATGACTTTAGACATTTTTATAATTTTTGGCTTTTTACCTTAGCCAATTGATTTTTGACCCACTTGGACTCCTCATGGACAATGACTTAGCAAAACTTGTCCATAAGGGGGGTCATCTTCCATTTGTTTTGAGTACTCACACCCCCATACAAAATCCACAAGGACCAAATTTTACATTTTATTATCAAAAATAATTAAAATTTCCAATTAATGAAAAATTTTTGAATAAAAACCTTAATGTTCCTTAAATATAATTTCTCTAAGATTCTAGGAATTTATAGAATGGTAATTTAAAACACTTCAAACCTTAGTCACCCCTTGACCTCATCACATTAGAACGCCTTCCACCACTTTAGAGGATTATTGTGAGTGAAAACCTCAAGAGTAATTAAATGCATGTAAGCGAGATTAATTACCGAGGAAAAAAAACACTGGATGAAAGGACTTTCCTAATGATAAAGTCCTATGAAAATAACTTAAAAAATGACTCATGCTAACATATTACATTATTATCTCATGCAGGGGAGCGGACATTTCGAGTACATAGAAATGCGTGTCGGGGGCAAAATTTGCTCTGTTGAGCCAAAAGTCATCAAAATATGTTGCACCATCCGATACATAGCTTCATGATACATGACGTTGACCCCAAGTTGAAATAGGCGGTCAATAGACTCCAAAGCCTAGGGAGCATGCACTAGTCTGGTCAGATTCATCCTTCCCTCATTGATACATCCTTTGAGATTTTCCGATTTCTTGATTTAATTTACTCTTTCTAAGCTTGATTTGCAAATCATAAGCAGTGCATAAGGCCACCCTTTGAGGTTGGAAAAGTACCATCCCAAAGTGAGAGACATGAACGCGGAGGTGATAATGAGCATTGTGTCTAAAGTTACAACAAGTCTCCATTGACCATTGCAATGTAGGTTTGGGTGTGAATAGTACCTCATCATGGAATGGGTTGATTGAATATTGGAGCCTACATTGGCTTGATTTGCATGATTGGTTGATGTTGTGTTTGAACCCTTGTTTATTTTGCAATTAATGCCCCATTAGGGGAATTTTGAGGTAAAAAAATGGACCTCAAACAAAAAAATGTACTATCAAAATCAACTTTAAGAGATTCAATAAGATTCAAAATGATGATGTCAACCATAAGGGTAAATATTTTTGGGGGAAAGGAAGAAAACAAACTACCTTTTTAATCATATTTTCAACTTATCTCCTTATAGGTTTTACTCAAATTTCAAGTGTAGGCACCCACTGGACTTGGAATTAAATTCTGCATCCAAATAGTACCTACACTTGAAATTTCTTTTAATAGACCCATACTTTGAAAGAAACATTATTTTGTGTACTGTCCCCACTTTGGGACGTCATCACAATGCAGAGATTTATCATGACCAAAGTAGCCAGATGAAAGTTATAGCTAGTACATGGATTATTGAGAGGCATTTTGGGTCCGACTTGCATTGATCATCCCATTTCATCATTATGGATCCATTCCACATGTGTTGGCTTTGGTTCCGCTGTAATATGACGAGATTTGGTAATGATTTTGAGTATTATGAGCTATAAGTTAATTAAATTCACCAAAGAGATCATTTTGGGCACATTACTTGGAGGAACCTCTTAGTGTAATAGCTCATTGGAATCGAGGAGCAATACTACTGTGATGGGATGGTGAGAAGGACTTTAGTGGCCGTATAGCCACAAGAGATAAGGCATTTTCTAGGTAAAAAGGTTAATTAATTAATTAAAGTGATTTAATTAATTAATTAAATATTAATAAAATGAAAGTCACTTTGAGGAACAAGGTGAGAAGGAAGTATAAAGGAAAGACAAGGTCTCTATTGATTCATTCATGTATGTTTATCTTGGATGTCTGGCTTCTAGCTAGAGAGCCATCTCCCAGTTTTGAGGGTTTTGAATTAACAACCCCTAGAGGATGATTCAATGGTGAAAGATTCCACCTAGCTTGTCCCCAAGCTTGGTCTCAAGATGCAACACTCTCCCACACCATTCTAGTTCCATATCTACTTAGCTGGGTGTGAGGATTTTACATCACATGTGCAGAGAGAGGGCACACCCGCTTGTGGGTTTCCAAAGAAGAGGGTGCACCATCCATTTAGGGAGGATTCATTCTAGCTTAGGAGAATAGAATTTGGGAATTTTGGGTATTGGGTTTCCTTTGCATGTGTCATAGCATTATTCTTGGTGGATTCCAGAGGTGCCTTTGGTGGAGGATTCATTTGCATTGAGAGTGGGACGATTTCCCAAGAGGAGGGCTCACCAAACTCTTTGGAGGGCTGCTAGATCCATGGGTCTAGCAAATATTTTGCCTAGTTGAGCACTTGGTTTTCATTGCCGTGCCCCGATCTATCATTCTAGTGGATTGGTGGAGTCGTTGGAGGTCTCTAGGAGAGGCCAATTATCTAGGGTTTCATCTAGGGGCACACCATTACTTGGAGGAGAGTCGGATCCATAGGGTTTGAGAGGGATCTTGGAGACTTGAGCACCTGGGTTAAACACAGCAGCCTGCCCTATCTACCATTTGGCATATTTACCGGAATGATTTGGACATCTTTGGCAAAGCGTAGGTCCGAATTGTTGAGGTCATCATGGTTCCAAAGTGGCTGGCATCCATTTCTAGTTTGGGGTTTATCATTTTCATGCCCAGATCTACTCTGCATTGGTCTTCAATGAGTATTCGCCCTTTGGGAGGTTTGTGGTCTCTATTGGAGCATTTTGTACAACCTCCCTTATATTATTGGATCCATCTGTTGAGTTTTCTAGATCGACATCTTCATTGTAGTTGTACCATTCATGAATAAAATCAGACTGAGACAAGCCGGTTTGTCTATCATCTTGGTTATCTTGCATATGGTTGAGGTATGTTCCATGATTGTATCTTCTTGTTTATTGCTACAACACACATATAAAACCATCATTAAAACCCTAAGCGCAACCTAAAGGATCACTGTAGCAAAGGTTTGATGAAATGCCACAACCAATAAAAAGTTTAAAAAGACACCCAAAATTGGACAAGTTCCCCGCTAGGATCCATGGCTCAGCAAGTATTTTGCCTAGTTGAGCACTTGGTTTCTACTGTCGTGCCCGGATCTATCATTCTAGTGGATTGATGGAGTCGCTGGAGGTCTTTAGGAGAGGCCGACTATCCGTGGTTTCCCGTGCATCCGTGGGGCACACCCATATTGGAGGAGGTTTCGATCCATAGGGTTTGAGAGGGATCTTGGAGTTTCGGTCACCTGGGTTGTTCTTTCTATCACCCGATCTATTGTTTGACATTTTTTCTTGAGGTGATTGGACACCTTTTGTAGTAGGGCCGAATTGTTGAGGTCATAAGGGTTCCAACAGGGCGTGGCACCTTCCAACTTGAGGGTTTTTAACATTTTTTACGGCCCGTGATCTACTCTTTGCATTGGTCTTCAAGTATTCGACCTTTGGGAGGTTTGTAGTCTCTATTGGATCATTTTTAGTGTACTTCTATTATATTATTGATCCATCCTGAGTTTTCAAAATCACATCTCATTAAAGGTGTCTTCTATTCATGAACAAAAATCGATCCTAGATGTTTTGGCTTTGTCTATCGATTGTTGATCTTGCATATGGTTGAGGTATGTTCCATGATTGTATCTCTTTGTTTATTACCGCAAACACACATATAAACCATCAAGAAAACCCCTAAGCTGCAATCCTGAAAGGGATCGATCATTGTAAGAAAAGTGTTTGATGAAATGCCACAACCAATAAAAGTTTGTGGTCACACCCAAAACCTGCGGATGTTCCCTGATATTGGTCTTGGGATCATTATAGTTGTATCAGAGCTTAGACTCCTGCTAGCATGAGGGGTCTTATATTAGGAGAAATGGATGAGATATACTTTGAGATAATTTACCGTGAGATAAAATATTCCAGCCTTAGCAATGAAACTAGGGCTCAAATAACCTTCCACAAGATAGCCTGGAGAAATCCTAGTTGGAGCAAAGAGGATGTTTTTCACGGGATCATCATAGAAAATAAAAAGAGAGACATAATAGCTAATGAATGGAAGGAAGAAACGTAGAAACCCCACACTCATTAGGAACACACAACTTATATGCAAATGCAAGGCAGCCTGGAACCAGATCATAGGGGTATGGGTAAGGGTAAGAAGCATGGCTATTGAGGTACATTATGACAGGAGGATGAGGTGTGTGAGGACACTGAGCTAGAGCTAGATGCTTATTCAGAGCAGGGCAATGTCATGGGTGCCGCAGGCTAGTGATTCTGACACACTTGAGGAGGATATTGGTTCTTGCACACTTGCAGATACTAGTGATTATGGCACGCTAGAGGAGGATGACCTTGTGTTGTTGTGGATAGACAAATGTGAGGAATATGATAAAAACACCTCAGATTTCCAGCGTATTACTATCACATGGTGTTGATGACCCCACACCTCAACAAAGTGGTGACACTAATGAGGAGTCACACACGGTTAGCACCTAGACATGACGAGTCCCCTATGGTGACCATGACACATATGTCATCTTTTCAGACACCCATGATAGCCTTGTCACATGAGGATATCAGTGGCGTTTTAGATATGATGGAGGAGCCGTATGTGAGAGATACACACCAGAGACACATGCATCCACAGATCCAGGATGAGATATATGACGTGGTATTTCATTGACCTTGCATGATCAACATGAGGATATTGAGACGTAGCTTTTGGAGACCTTACTAGTTGAGCGTGATTGTGGACCCACATGTTGATGGGGTACTTGCTTCCAGGATTGGCATGCATTGATGATGATGCACTTTTAAGCAGCCAGGATGACCATAGCAAGTGTCTAGACACAACTATATGGAATCCAGGCACAGATGATATTAGAAAGGTGCATTGTGAGGATACAACCGCCTACACCTATATATCCCAGGAGCTAGTAGTTGAGGATGATGTACATTTACGTATGGGCAGACCTAGTGGCACAAAGATGGGCAAGGCTCAACACGTTATTTTATGCAGAGATTATTTTTGGGGATTCCAGAGTTGGACACCTGCAGGGACTCCTGACACTAGCAAAGGAGGGATGAGGTGGTACCCCCAACATGCACCGCTTAGGAGTCACACCACCTAGCATGACGCAGAGTCGCTGAGGATATATCATGGCATCCACTAGGTATCAGGATGACACACATGCATTTCTGCAGCCGACATCAAGTTGGAGGGCATCTGTGGCACATGGTAGTTAAGATGAGGGATTTTCCATGGATGGACTTCAGCCTCGTGGAGAGAGTGTCTATGATGAGGACCGACTACCACTAGTTGTTGACATTGGGACTACCCTCTGGGGATTGGCAAGATGTATCACAGGGCCTTGACTCTTGAGGGCATGGGAGTTGGAGGTGGACCGACTCACCTTTCATGAGTTGGAGAGCAATCGAGGGTTCTTGAGAGGCACATAGACAACCCTTCAAGAATCAGAAGTCCGTGATCGTGAGAAGCTTCTGGAGGAGATTCACGAGGTCCACTCCCCCATCCGTCTTAGTGGGCACTTAGATATATCATTCAGTCATCGCCATAGGGGATACAGGATCTAGCATAGGAGCACCATTTGATGGAGGACACCTCCATTTGTGTTCCGAGAGCGGTTGGACTTCCATGTAGAGGTTGATCCAACAACAAACCCCAGATCTATGATGCAGCAAGAGTATACAAGAGATGACACGAGTATGTCAGGGAATATAGTTATGAGTGATAGTTCACAGAAATATGTCGAGATATGCAGTCAGTTTCATACGGATGTATTGGATTGCAAGGAGGAGACACACCTAGGGGAGCATGTCGATGTCACCCCTCTGCAGCATCACCTAGTTATGAGAGATCACCTCACCATAATGTAGGGCTGTACGGGAGATGACAGTTGGAGGTTGGTTGATCAGCAGTCAGATGGGTTACTTCGGGTTGTATTGGATGGTTGGGATTCTGTGATGACCACGAGAGAGTATTTATCATGGATACCGATGGATGAGATTCTGGCCTAATACTTGGATTGACCAAAGCATGTGACACCTTCCAAATCACAATACTATAGATGTTTCGTTGAATTGCCTTGACATTTTTATCATAGACAACAAACATGAGGGTGGTTAGTCATGGTCGTGGACATGGGGAGTAGCTAGGTCAGACCACCGACATGAGTATCTTATGGCATCTAGCCTAATAGAGGTGGATCATCATAGGAAACTAGTTGAGACTTGGTGCGTGATGGTGAGCATCAGAGGGCTGTGTGATAGCAGATGAGCACAGAGGGCTTCCGACAGTTATCAGTATAACACAGGGTAAAGTAGAGGATATTTGAAGTGATAAACTTCCAAGTTTTCCATGTGATCCAAGAGTTCATTTTGGCTGCCAGGATGTTTTATCACAGTGACCTGTGTTGCACCCGTAGGAGCCACATTCCACCTTTGGTTGGTTTGGAGTGGGCCTATTGGGACTTGTCTTATGGAGCGAGGAAACTTTTCACTCTGGATCATCATGATCGGACATGGAGATGGTTGGGCAGTACTACTTCCACAGAGATGTCCTTACAGATCCAGCTTCTGGACAATAAGTCCAAGTGCCACATGTACTTCAACTTGAGGATACAGGAGTGGAGGATCCAATATACAAACAGGGAGCAGTCATGCATGGTCAAGATAGTGCGCTATAGCATGGTGATTCGGCATTCATAGCATGGGATCCATGGATTGCAAGGTTGAGCATTTCAATGAATGACAGGGGTGAGTAGACCTTTGCAGGGGAAAGTTGTCTTGACTTTCCATTGAGCTTCAGCGTTAAGGAGAGCACTTCTCTTGAGGGTGTCTCACGGAAGTCTTGTAGTACCTCATTCTGGCATCAACATGCATAGTTGATGGAGGTCGTTTTGATCGTGGTAGTATCTTGGAGGATTGACTCATTCCGGGATGAGGCCAAGTGTCATGTGGCCAGGAGTGTCAGCTCTAAGCTGGCATCGCTTTCACAGATTTCATGCTCTCAGGAATTGCAGCCATGCCTTGATATGGGACCCTGGGGGCGAGTGCATGATAGTTCATCAAGTGGATGGGTCTACTACGTCCCACAGTGTGGGACATGGGGATCCCGGGTATTATGCCCTGAGGGGGATTTGCTATTGCTCGAGGACAAGCAATTTCAGCAAGGGAGGACTCAGAATGTCCCACCTTTGGGACATCATCACAATGTGGGGTTATGATGACCATAATAGCTAGATGGAGGTTATAAATCTATATAGGGATTATTGAGAGGCATTTTTGTGGGTACAAGTCTCTACATCGCCTCATCCCATTTCATCATTATGATCCATTCCGCATAGTTTGGCTTTGGTTCCGTTGCATTTCACGATTTCCATGATTTTGAGTATTCCTTTGAGCTATAAGCACTAAATTCATCAAGAGGTCATTTTGGCACACATTTGGAGGAACTTCTCATGTAACAGCTCATTGGAATCGAGGAGAAACACCACAGGATGGGATGGTGAGAAGAAACTTCCAAAGGGCCGTGTGGAAGCCGCCATGAGAGATAAGGCTGTAGGTTAATTAATTAATTAAAGTGATTTAATTAATTAATTAAATATTAATAAAATGAAAGTCACTTTGGAGGGACAAGGTGAGCCAAAAAGTATAAAGGAAAGGCAAGGGCCTCTTCTCATTCATTCATGTATGTTTATTTTTTGATATATGGCTTTAGCTAGTGAGCCCAGCATTGGGGGTTTTGAGGGTTTTGACATAACAAACCCTAGAGGACGATTCGGTGGTGAAAGATTCCACCTATCTTGTCCCAAGCTTGGTCTCAGAGATGCAATACTCTCCCACACCATTCTAGTTCCAAATCTACTCAGTTGCAGAAGGATTCTACATCAGTTACAGGTGCAAAGAGAGAGAGGGCGCACTAGTTGTGGGTTTCTAGTAAGAGGGGCGCACCATCCATTGAGGGAGAATTCGATCTAGCTGAGGAGAAGAGATTTTGGGAATTCCAGGTATTGGCTTTCCTTTGCAGGTGTCATAGCATTATTCTTGGTTGATTCCATAGGTATTTTGGTGGAGGATTCATTTGTATTGAGAGTGGGACGATTTCCCAAGAGGAGGGCACGCCACACTTTGGAGGGTGGCTAGATCCATGGGTCTAGCAAGTATTTTGCCTAGTTGAGCACTTGGGTTTTCATTGCCATGCCCCGATCTATCATTCTAGTGGATTGATGGAGCTGTTGGAGGTCTCTAGGAGAGAGGTCGAATTATCTAGGGTTTCAGGCATCTAGGGGGGCACACCATTACTTGGAGGAGAGTCAGATCCATAGGTTTTGAGAGGGATCTTGGGGATTTGAGCACGTGGTTTGTTATTGCAGTTGCCTGATCTACCATTTGGCATATTTACCGAAGTGATTGGACATCTTTGGCAGCAGGGCCGAATTGTTGAGGTCATCAGGGTTCTAGCAGGGCATGGCACCTTCCATCTTGGGGGGTTTAGCATTTCTTACGACCCAGATCTACTCTTACATTGGTCTTCAGTGAGTATTCGGCCTTTGGGAGGATTGCGGTCTTCTATTGGAGCATTTTGTAGCAACTCCTATTATATTATTGGATCCATCTGTTGAGTTTTCCAGATCAACATCTTCATTGTAGCAGGTTCTTCTATTCATGAATAAAATCAGATCTGAAATGTTTTGGCTTGTCTATCGTATTGTTGATCTTGCATATGATTGAGGTATGTTCCATGATTGTATCTCCTTGTTTATTACTGAAAACACACATATAAACCATCAGTAAAACCCTAAGCGTAACCTAATGGATCACAGTAAGCAAAGTGTTTGATGAAATGCCACAACCAATAAACGTTTAAAAAGACACCCAAAACCGTGATGTTCCTTGCATATTGGCTTGGGAACATTACATTTTGGTCATGTATTTCTAGTTTATCTCACTATGGGTCTATCAAAAGTATGTAGAGTGGGTACTCGTTGGATGAAAAATTTGATTCCGCATCCAATGAGTGCCTACACTTTAAATTTTAGTAAACATATAAGGAGCTAAGTAGAAAATATGATTAAAAAAGTAGTTTCTTTCTTTCCCTTTGAAAATTCATAACTCTTATTTTATTATTTTAACTATTATTTTCCTTAGGAGATTCATTTTAGACCTCAAATTTCCCCTAATGATAAGTATCGCGCAATGTATTGTTAGTTAGATTTTGATCAAACAAGATGACTAAAGAGGACGATTGACTTAGTGATCAAAGTTGTTCATGTCAAGTGACCCCCAACTATAAGTAGAAGTAGCCATTAGTAGATTGTGACATTGTCTCTTGGTTATTGCAATTATAATCTCTGAATTGAGAACCTTGACTATAATGATCAACGTTCTAGGGTTGGACTTCTACTCTTGATTTATTGAGTTAATTACTTCGACCTCTATTTGCGGTGGCCAAGGTTACGAGGGATTGGTTAGTTTGGGCCAGAGCCACAAGGAAGAGGAAATCAAGCAACACTCGTGTCTACAATAGGAAGGTTGGGTGGCTAAACCTTAACATCAAGTACAATAAAAGAGATTGTAGGAAAGCTCTATGACACATGGCACATTTAGGCTAAGGCACTCTATTGGGGCGATTGAAAAATGATAGATATGGCATGGGCAAACATATAGTAGGATTACAACAAAATCCTCAAAAACAACATATATCAATTGATGGAGCTGTTACCCTCTCATGCCAAGGGGTAACTAGAGGAGATCATGTCTTTTGGCCCGCAATGGAGACAATGATCCTGACCATGATGATGATCAACATTTCCATAGATGGCAGCCCAACAACTCCCCTCATTTACCTTTACAGCTACAGGTCAACCAAGTCTCGTCACACCCAAGCAACCTAGTGTATGGGAGATGGTAAGCCAACATCACCATGAGGTATGTTAGTCCTTCTTTCATGCAAAGTGTTGTGCTTGATTTGTTGGGCATGTGGATGAGGATCTTTGGTTGAAGTTGGATAACGGATCACTGGCTTGGGAAATAGTGTGAGTTTCCTTGTTTCACCTTGGTGGTCAACTTCTATGCCCTAGTCTTGTGTTGTCACCACTCAGGGAAAATGGGTACTACTGGGTGGCCCTCGCAAGGGTAAAGTTTTGTTCCCCACCATACTTAGCACTTTTCGTCATGAGAAGAAGGGCCTAAAGTCCCAAAGGTTGATGTAGCTGCTCTTTAGGTATGTGCTATGTTATAAATGATAAAGGTTGTTATCCCCCACTTTTAGGGATAACTAGGAGATCATGTCTCGAGGCTCATAGGTCCTAGACATGGAGTACCGAGAGCCAGATTGAATTTGGCATGGCTCTGGAGGGCCCATCTTTTCTCATTTTAATGCCTCTACTCTGTTAGCATCAACAACATCCATCACCATCGACTTGTTCCTGCATCATAGATGGTTCTTGCTCCATGAGGTAATGAGTCTGGTTATCATGGTATGTGTCACTCTGATCCTCAAAACCTTTGAATATGCGCATTTAATTCCTTTTGTTTCTAACAAATGCTTGGATCTTATACTTGCCCACTTGACCATGTCTGGGGGGAATGACAAGATGCCCTAGTAAGCCTGTGTCTGTAGGTTCTGGTTTTCCACTGGGGGGATTTTTGAAAAGCCAGCGTTCGCTCCCGTCATAGCACCACTTTTTCATCTTGCTTCCCGCTCATCCATCCCATTACACTTGTCCGGGCACTGTGTTGACCTATCATTTGAGGATTGGACCTTACCTCGTGGGAAGAAGGGGCTAAAGGCGTAGAAGGTAAAATCAAGCTGGCAAAAGATAAAAGCCTAAGAATAAAACCTTGAGATGCTTCGCTCAAGGATCCTCGAGAAAGCAATAAAAGGATTCTCAGCAAGAAACAAGAGGGACCCATAAAAATAATAAAACAAGACCTAGTCAGAGGATAGGGGGTCTCATCACGAGCCAGTTTATTAGGTCCATGGGTATCTAGCAGTATGACATTACCACCAGCTGGTTACCACTCCAGGGTAGTGGCTCTTGGTTGCATGGCCAAGAGAAAGGGGGTCTCATCTCGAGCCAACCTTCACATTTCTGTGAAAGTACTTGTGGGTAACGCTGCCACCACTAATCACCACGCCAGGGAAGTGTACCCTGATTAGCTTCTTGAAGAAAAAACAATAAAGAATAAAAGGCATGAATGGGCTTGGAAAAAATTGCATCCAGGACAGGTGCAGCTCGCCTTCTACAAAGGCACCCACAGGTAAAGCTTTGCATCCTCTAATCCCACTGCACTCACTTGCCTGGACATCCCTTATCCACATCACCCACTTACATGGCTCAGATGAAGTCTCTTCCGAAAACTTTCCTCCTCCAGTGGACACTAGCCCAATAGGACGCCCTTTCACTTTCTCCAAACTTGTATTGCAGGCTTGTATAATGTCTTTGAGCTTTTAACTAAGGCAATAGGGGTTTTAAGAACATGTTTAATAATATTGATGACGAGATGTGATTGACATTGCTACGATCCCTGTGACTTATGAGCCCATGGAGGGCATAGCTGTTGATGTGCAGGATCATGCTCGACGGACAGGTACCATGTTGGACCGGTACACATGGGGAGATGATCAGTTCAGACCTCCATGGGGCTGAAGAGCCCACCAGATGGATGCCGAGACCCTAGCAGGGGGCAGAGACCGGACATAGGGGTTTGCACAGGAGAGGAGGACGTCTTGCAGAGGCACCCCGACAGAGCTTGACCTAGGGGGATTGTGCCCTTTTCAGTGGAACGTTGGCATTGGAAGGCCTAGGACGTCACCCTTCATGACCATGATGTCACCTAACAGCATGGACTCTTTGGGAGACAGTTGGGGCAGTTTTGGCACGTGTGGCGGGTTGGATAAGCCCAAGGAGGGTAACGTTTTGCTCCAGGATGCTGCATTTTCCCTAGAAGGGGCTAACGTCACCCTAAAAGGGGCATGCCGTCTCTCTTTAGCTTGATTAGGGTTTAATTTTAAGCATTTAATGTAAAACAATATGATTTTTAGTATTTTGGCCTTGTTGGCCTTTTTATGACCTAAAAGTGAAATTAGGTCATGGTAGTGTATAAATTGAGGGTTTTGACTCTCATTTTTTCATCATCTTTTACTCACTCATTAGTGAGGTCTGAAATTTGCGCTACACTTGGAGTTCTTGGCTGAAATTGTGAGGTGCACTTGTTGAAGGAAGTCTTTTATTGGCATTTTTGGCATTTATCTTGGTGGAAGGTGTTACAACTAGGGTTTGCTACTTGATTTCTTGGTTAAATGTAAGTAATTTTCTGCAAAACTTCTTAATTGAATGGTTGTAGTATTGTTTCTCTTGCATTTATGGTTATAATTTTCTGATTTAAACCCTAGGGGACAAGCACACATAGAAGGTCCTTGTCTCATGTCCCCATCAAGATTCTTAGCCATTTTGTTTGCTGAAGTGAGATAGAGCCTTGCCTTAGCAACACTCTTCTCTTTCTATCCCTTGTTGAAGAGGATTGAGCCTTGCCTTAGCAACACTCAAGTCTATCTTCTCTTATGCTAGCCATTTTACTTTTCTAAAACTAAGAAGGAGAAAACACATCAAGGTCTAGTTCCCCTACACCTTGATGGGCCGATTTTCCCTAGGGTTTGCTTGGTGAAGCCTTGCCATAGCAACACGTTGCCTGCAAAATCTCTTGTCTTAGTTTTATGCTACTTTTTGAGCTAGCCGTTTTTTCCATTGAGTTAAGGAAGGAGGAGAGAGCACTGAGGCCTAGTTCCCCTACACCAAAGTGACCCTCTCTCCCCTAGGGTTTTGTCCTTGAGGCCTTGCCATAGCAACACTTCAAGGTTTGACCCTCTCGTCCTTAGTCTTACTATCATCTTTGATCCTTCAGCTTCTACGTCCTCCTTTTGACTCCATTTACCCTAGGAACGCACTGATCTAAGACCTAGCTTGTGAGTACTATGATCAAAACAACTCTTAATACTTTGAACAAAACCCTAACTATTCTAACCCTAGCCTAGACTAACCCTACTAACTCATTGCTGCCGTCATCTTTTGTTATTATCATCATTGTGCAGCTATCGTCTTACTTATGAGCAATTGAATGGTTACATAAAGGCATTACCTAAATGAAATGTTAATTGTTACGTTGAGCGCCATATTCTTTTAACCTTTATTGAAGAAGTGATATTGTACATCATTGCTATTATATAAACATTGACTTCGTTAATATTTATTTCTCAACATCTAGACATCTCCTTCTATCCCTTGAAATATACATTTGTTGCAAGGCCCGCTTCCACCAATCATTTTCTTCTGTCACCATTCTCTAAAGAAGTTTTGATCCTAGGGCGATGTTTACCAATTCAGGGTCTCGGACTCCAAGGCCGCCATTTTCTTTAGGAGATCGAACTATATTACAGTTTACCAAATGAAATCTCTTGGAATTGGATTTATCACCTTGCCACAAAAATTATCGGATTGCATGAGCCATAGCCTTTTTGATGCCAATTGGAGCTAATAAGGCAGAAAATTGAAAATTTTGAAGGGAAGATAATACGGATTTAAGAAGCACCCCTCTTCCCGCTGGATTCAACGAGATGGCTCCCCATAATTCAAATTGATCTTTTATCTTCTGCAATATGGCTTTCCAAGCTTCTCTTGGAAGTGATTTCAAGGAGATCGACATTCCCAAATATTTAAAGAATTTCCAATCCACTGAGCAAGGAAATTGAAAGATGTGAGCTATGCCCATCAAAGTAGTGGCATTTACATTCCAAGCATAAATCTGGCTTTTGGATTTATTGATTAATCGTCCTGAAATCAAAGTGAATTAATCCAATACAAGCTTGAATCTGGGAGCAATGACTTTTGAGGCTCCTCCTATCAGCAGGGTATCGTCAACAAATTGTGAGTGATTATTTTTTTTAACACCTCTGACAGTTTTGAGACCTGGAATGCTTCTTGAAGTTCATTCCTGTTCTAATCTTCTATTTAACTCTTCAACCATAAGAACATATAAAAGAGGGGAGAGAGGACAACCTTGCCTTAGTCCCTTGGAGGCTTTGAAGAAAGGCATTGGTCTACCATTAATCAATGGGGCAATCCAAGGGTTATTAATGCAAGAGCCAATCCAAGATATAAAGGATTGGTTAAAACAAAATTTTTCCAAGACTGCATTTAAAAAATAATGCTTAACCCGATCAAAAGCATTTTCCATATCAATTTTGATAAACATACCTTTCTCCCCATTCGTGAAACTTGAATGCATCGCCTCTTGGACCAGAATTATGTTGTTCCAAATTTGTCGCTTTTCCACAAAACCCCCTTGATTTGGGAGGATAAGATGGGCTAAGAAGGGCTTCAACCCATTTACAATAATCTTTGCCATAATTTTGTAAGATACATTACAAAGAGAAATGGGGTGAAATCTGCGAAAGGAAGAAGCATTTTTTTCTCTTGGAATTAGACCCAAAAAGGATGAATTTGTGGCACCTCCCATACGAGAAGACTTATGAACATATTGAACCATCCGAATGAAATCAAATTTAATGATGGACCAACATCTTATATAGAAGTGAATGGTGAAGCCATCCGGACCGGGGGCTTTATCAGGGTTGAACCTTTTGATAGCTGCAAAAATCTCCTCTTCTGAGACCGGCTTATTCAACTCCACAGTATCTTCTTCTGTGATTAGAGATGGAATGTGTGAGATGAAATGATCACACATCTTGATATTCCACTCACCCTCTTCTGTGTATAGGTGTTCAAAGCAGTGTTACCAACATCTCGATAATATCTCGATGTTGGCGATATTATCTTCAAAATCAGGTTCGACGATATTTTTCGATATTTTCATTCTTACAACTTTGTTTTTCATTCTTACGACATTTTCCGATATTTTCCGATATTTTCCCCAATGTTGCCGATATTTTTCGTTTTCAGACCCTCGACGATATTTTGCCGATGCCGATATTTGCAACACTGGTTCAAAGTGTAAAGAAGCAACCTTTTAATTTCTTCAAGAGAAGATATAAATTCTCCAGATTATAATTTGATTTCCTCAACCTTATTCCGCCATTGCCTCACTTTAGCTTGTTAATGAAAGAATGACGTATTTTTATCCCCCGCTTGCAGCCACAAAGATCTAGATTTTAGCCTCCATAAGGACTCCTCGTCTTTAAGGGCTTTTACATATTTTTGAAAAGCAAATTGTTCTGGTGTCCATTTATTCAGATACATACCTCGTGTACCCATGAAATAAGGGCCACTTCTGAAGATAAGATCCCGATATGCCTTGTTTCCAAATAGAAAAACAAAAAATCCCTTACCATAGAACGTAGAAGACATTTTACCTTGGATTTTTTTCTTCCAGTTCAGATCCAACCATTGAGCCATTGCGCACGACTAAGTCACATGGTTTGGGTTCGACAAGGATTAGGTTCGATTCGGGTTCGACAAGGATTAGGTTCGATTCGGGTTCAATATATATATATATATATATATAATATAATTCAAAATATATATATAAATATTTCAAAATATATAGTATAATATATAATATATAAGTAACTTTTTTAAAATAGGTTGAATTTATAACATGTTAATATTATTATTTAGAAGTTAGAATTGTAACCCGTAACTTTAAACCACAATTTTAAACGGTAACAGACATCCTTAAGAACTGTAACCCATAACTTTAAACATGATTTTAAACGGTAACCCAGATCCATAAGAACTGTAACCTGTAACTTTAAACATGATTTTAAATGGTAACCCAGATCCATAAGAACTGTAACTCGTAACTTTAAACGTAATTTTAAACAGTCACCCAGATCCATGACCTGCGATTTTAAACGCGTAACCCAGATCCGTAACCTACCTACGAATTTGGACCCGTAACCTGCTCACCCTAGGGTTTTTCTGTGCTGATTGGCCTCGTTTTATCGATTAATCCAAGATTTGCTTCGTGGGGTATTAGGCACAATTATTTGGATCATAAATCATGAGCTTTATTTGCACGAAGAAACTTGGCACAAGATGCAAAGGTATACTGAACGTGGACGTAGAGATAAAGCCCGCGATAAAAGAAACAAAATGCAGAGATAAACTGAACCTAAACGAACTTGAACGAATTTTTTGAGGTTCCCCGAAGTCCGAACCTCAAGGTTCAGGTCTAACGAACGAACCCTGTGACATAGGCGTGCGGGGAGGGCCACAAACCAATAAACTGTCTGATTAACACATTCTCAGCAAGTCGCAGTGCGAACGAATGAGAGGTTGAAGGGTGCACTGGGACTTTGGGAATATCATTGATTTTCTTAACAAATCGAGATGGAGGAGTCAGCTTTACATTCTTGGAATAAGAAGCGATCAACGACTAGAAAGCTGCAATGTCCGGACGTTGTTGAGGCAATGGGGGAGTGCCTCCCCCCAAACCAGAGGCCATGCTGTGAAGACGAGATCTCAGCTACTCGAAATCTTAAAAAACCCTAGCCGCAAAGCTATTGACTCTATATCATTCTTATTTTGTGCATGAATATTACCATTAGTATGCACAAATGTTTAATCCTGAGATTATCAATGTTGTACTATGTTATTGATTGCAAGTATGTTGATTGTTATTTCATTTTTATGTGGAATGGACATTGAAATACTCTGATATAAGTCTTGATGTTTTTTGTCCAATAATTTATGTGAGAGTTGGCAATGGAAGGTTTATTTCTTTTAACCAACTCACTTGATCATAGATTTGGTATTTGTTTTATTTCATGGGTTTACAGGTTGGTGACCATTTTAGGCCCAACATTTTCCTTATTACATCCAACCACTGGCATATGGTTGTGGGTTTGACATAGTGCTCCAATTGGGGCATTTGATTGTGTGTTTTGCAATTAGATCTTTTTGGCTACAATTTTCAATGGTGAAGTGAAGAGGTTGGCCTCTAACTCAAATCTATGAATGGAAAAAGGTGTTCTTACTCTTCACTTGGATTTATGGTTGCACAATGAGAACTATGAGAATTGGTGATTGGTTCTATGTTGAAGACTTGGGGCTCTAGCTCTAGCATAGTTTGGGGTTCCAATGCTTGCATCGTAAGAGCTTTACAAGCATGACACTCTTCAATTGGAATGTGTAGAGGCCTTGTGGTAGCTACACCGCTTCCTAATTTGTTGATATTTGTTTAGGTTTTGGTGCAATCCCTAAGGTTGATCAATTTGCTATTGACCATGTTGTTCATTGTTGATTTGTTGTTTCTGGGACGTTAGGCATGTTGATGGTTTTGTTGTGTTGGGATCGAATAGCTCCTTATGTGAGTTCTTTGTGTTGAACTTTTCTTCTACCTTTGTTGCAAATTGATCAACATTGATGAGCGTGTTAATGATTAGGAATTCCAACATTGCTTTGAATTTAGGGATGCAATTTGTTGCGATACTTGAGAATCTTATTGCATTCAAATTCTTGTATCTTGAGGCATGCTATCACACTATGGCATTCATTGATGTAGTCTTGCATTCATTGATCTTGAGGCACCACATATATATTGATCATCATAGTATTTCAATGGGTAAAATTTCTTTTGCATTGTCTCCACAAACTTTGATTGGGCATTAACAAGGTCGCCCTCATGCTCCATTGTTGGTGCTGTGATTTCCACCAGTTGAGTGTGGTTGGAGCAAGTTTGAGCTTTGTGAATGAAACCTTCTCTTCTTTGTTGAAACCATTAACAACAAAATAGGTTCTTAGCCAATCATTTAGCTCTCTAGTGTTGATTTTGCCTTTAAATCGAGGGATGTTAATCTTCACTTAGACATGGAAAAGAATCTAGGCTCTAAACATGTTAAATTTAGTTTGCGCAGATGTAGAAGTTGTTTTCTAGGGCTGAATCCTACACAGGATCTTAGTAAAGTCTTTGTACATCTCCTCACATTGTTTGTGGAGGGCATCCTTGAGAATGGACAATAATTGCCTTTGTTGGGGCCATCGTTGAAAAAATTGACATCAGCAAAAAATCACCAAGGGGCCGAAATAGAACTAATAGGCAACATTGGTGAAAAAATATACAAAAATCAGCAAATGACAGCAAGAATTAAAAATACAAACTAACATTGATATGTATGATGCAATGGATGCCAAATAAAAATGATACATAAAAGCAGTGTTACCAACATTGTGTCGGTGAAAATATTGCTGAGGGTCCAAAAACGAAAATATCAGCAACATCGGGGAAAATATTGGAAAATGTTGTAAGAAGGAAAAAAAATAAAAAATATTCATTGTTTTTCAAATTTTTAAATATCTAAAGCATCAACAACATCAAATAAATGCATTTCCACATAAGTATGAAAAGAGAACTGATATATAAGATGTATAAGATGTCTAGTAAACTCGAATATATCACAGATCAACACTGAATCATGTCCCGACTCTAAAGCCTCAAAATATCATCAAAAAATATAATAAATGTATCTCATCATCATGAGTCATCTACAATGAAATTAGATAAATAAACTAAAGATTCTCTCTTCCCCTTTAACGAGCAAAGGTGATGGCTCTAGAAACGGATTTTCCTTTAGAGGAAGAAGGCCCTGAGGCTCGCATTGGACTCTGATGTCCTGTAGAAGAAGCAGGAGCTAGATTGTGGTGTCCTCTACTGGTGCTATTGCCAAGGACAACTCGCTTTGTCGAAGTCCGTGAAAATATATTCAYGTGCATCCATATGAATCCAAACCATTATACACAATATGTAAAGTTTCTCATGTAAATAGCAAGTAAGGGTGCATATAACCAAAATAATGTTGAGTGCAATCCATCTCTGAACAAAAATACATCAACAAAGAGGTTGTAAATGGCYTCTAGAGTCCAAAAAAAATCATGCTACAACAAATAACTACATATCATCAAAATCATTGCCTATATTAGGATCCTCATCATGAGTGTCACCCTCTAAGCATCAAAATAAGATAGAAAWWTTTTAACATGCCTAATAAGTGATTTTACTTGAGTGAAGGGTACATTTTTACTAGGGTCATGACAAAAGAGTTCAACAATGAATGCCACCAACATCGAGGTACATAGAGGGCTTGGTTCTCTTGACTAAATGTCAGTTCCATACCCTCGTACATGATAGAATCTAGTAGAAATGTTGCAATACTGCCAATCTTGAAATCCTGAAAACCATTAAGTCTGTTGAATTTTGAATGGGACCTAAATTTCTACTTTCTCCATATGAAATCCAATGAGTTTGGAACCACTCTCAAACATCCTGAAACAATTAATAGTAATATTACCATTAATTACTAGATTACTAGCCTATTTCTATTTGCAAAATGACAAAAAAAAACTAAATTTTAGGCTCTTGCTCCTTTGCTCCCCAAACCCCAAAATCTGTTTGCAAAATGAGACTTAAAAACCCAAAAATCGCTTTTAAAACTCCACTTTATGTGGGCTCTATGACATTTACCATTGATTCACGATATTATCGCTGACCCTGAATTTGGCGATAATATCGTGATGTCGGCGATAACATCCCGATGTTGGTAACACTACATCAAAGTCAATACTAAAACTTAAATCTTGATAGCTATCCAATCAAGGACTCAAAAGTGGACAACCAATACAAAATAACATCAAATACACAAATGTATCTCATCATCATGAGTCATATACAATAACAAATCTAGTAGCTGACTATCTAGTATCAATGACCTCTCCCTCTTTTATAGGAAAAGGTCATGTGGCTCGTTTGCCAGTAGAGGATCATGCATCAATTGTCTGACTCAACTGGTGGGTGTAGTTGTATCGGTCTGTGTAGAAGATGGTGCTTATGCTGCCACATCATCCTCTGTGATATCAAAGGGATCCTCTACTCCCCATGCTTGTTGTTGCTCCCTTTCCGCTTGCACTCGCTATTGCTACTCCTCCTCTAACCATGCAGGTGCCTCCTCCATAATAAACGCCTCGTATTCCACCCTCCACTTAAACAATATGTTAATATTGTCCAAACTCCAATGAAATGGCACCCACATCAGGTATATTCTCCATTTGCCTCACCCATAGTTGAAGATTGTAGTGGACATATAACAAATCATTAAGACGTGGGAAATTCAACTTGTAAGAGGGTCATAGTAAATTTAATGAGTCTTAAGGGTCATAAATATGTTTTTCATGTAAAGGGTCATAAACTATAATAATTTTAATTGCTTAGTTGAAGTTCTAATATGTTGCTATTCTTTGAGTGTATTTTTCAAACACTCTCCAATTGCGCTCGCATCTTGAAGCACTACAGGTTTGGTTAAGTTCCCGAATGGAAAATTTCCATAAATTTGGTGCTTTTGCACTGTAATTTCGCCACCAAACATTTACAACAAAAAAAGACTTAAATTACATTTCATTATAATGGAAAATAGGAAATAAAGAAAACATAATTCAACTTTCAAATAAAACATGTAATTAAAATTTCAAATATTAACGGGTTACATGGCATCAAAATATTTCTTTCATGGATAGCATTGGCACAACCAAGTAGTTTGCTAGCTTCTAGATACATCTCCATCTCGCAATTAATTGTTCTATGAGCATTGGCATTAGGTACCATCCTTTGGATACATTTTAGGAGCCCTTCCATCCCCTTGCCATTGAAATCAAAGTTACATGAGTAAGCATAGGCAGGTTTGAGAAAAAGTGTTGTTACATGAGTGGGCCGATGGAGCAACCCGGTCCATTGACTATCAATCAAATCCCATATCATGTATTTTTCATATTCGAGGGTACCCTTTCCCACATAATAAGATCAGATTAGCTTCTTTGGCCCTATCCACGGTCTTATACAGGTAGCCCATTACAGGCTTATCCCTGTTATCGCACAATCTGTACTTGCCGAAAGCCCAAGGCAAGTGGGACAAGATTGGCGTACACGGGGGTAATCCTATCACTGTCACTTCAATAGGATACCCCTTTCTGTTTAGGAGAAGGATAAATCCACTCCAAGGGAGATGTCCCAAGACCTAGTGGTTTGATGAAGGGAAAAGGATAAGGTAAACCACCCCTCTCTAGGTCACTCAAATCAAATTTATGCCTTAAAGGATGAAGTAGAAAAGGGTAAAATAAGGTGTACCTGCCCTTAACCAAGACAACAAGCAAACGTTATGGAAGTCTACAAGTAGCAGAGGATATTAATGCTTCAACAAGACATTAAATTCATGAAAATAAATGCTAGCAGTCAATGTATGCAGCAAATGACAAGTTGACAACAACAACAAATAAGTGATAACAGCTGCAATATATTCCAGAAAATGCACTTGTATAGACAATATAATAAGATGCTTGAAGTTTCAAATGATAATCCTTTGTCACATGCAAGTTCTAGAGATGTTTTGATCAGCAAATAAACTTTAATAAGCTGCTAAAGATGGCTGTATCAGTGATGATAACATCAACAAGTTTAAAGGTTAGTAATTCTAAACTAGATTAATAAGTTAAGTTAGGTTAGTAGGGTAGCAAGTAGAAGTTGAGGTTGATGATTTTTGTGAAGGAGATGGGGAAAGAAGACTAGTGCCTTCAAGAGGGTAATGGAGTCAAGGATGGCGACTCTCTTTTAGGGCTGATAAAAAAAATGATTACACTTAATCCAAGTAAGAAAAAGCCTAAGGAGAGTAATACCTTAAGTCTCCCTAGAACCTAAACTTGGAGAAGGGAATCTGCTAGGGTGTAGGCTCTTCTAGGCCCTAGCGCCTCCTTCTTCTTGGACTTCTTAGGGATAAAATTATTATGCAACAATAACTTAACCAAAACCTCTAAAGTGTTAGCGCTTTAGGGCTTTAGAGGTTTGACAAATTACTAGATCAACTTAGTAAAGCTTGGCAATTGAAAAGCAAAGAAATAGTACCTTAAGTTCTTTACTTCTAGCATTAATTAGGCATGCAATTTCATAATCTTATATGAACAAGTAAACCATACCATAACCATTCAAATAAATGACAAAATCAAAATTTACTTACTTGCACCAAGAATAATCATGCAAAACAACACTAGATTGCCATAAAAATTCATAAATTTGATCCAAGTTACCAAAACAAGCCTCCAAGAGAGATGCACCTCACTATTTCAGCCAAGTAACCCTCAAGAGGGAAAAAATTTCAGTCCTCTTTTCCTCCAATGACAAGTTACGATGAAAAATGAATGTACTTTTTGTTCATTTATACCAAAATTTGACCTTTGCTTACTTTAGGTCAAAAAATCAAGGGCGACCCTGAACAATTATTACACAAATTAAATTTACATAAAAGATGCAAGATAAAACCCTAATAGGGTGACGACATGCTCCTCTAGGGTGACGTTGAGCCCTCAAGATGGACGTCCAACCTCAATTGGTGGAACGTTGGGCTTCCCAGGGCCTGGTCACACCATCAATTGCCAAACATTGTGGAAAATGTCCTCCATAAAGCCCTAGCTCCTTCAGGATGACGTCATGGGATAGGTGGATGGTCTCTAGGCCTCCCAAGGCCATCGTCTAGGTGAGTGAAGGTAGGGCTCATCCGTCTAGGGTCTGCCAGAGTGCCTTCAAAGACAATGACTTCGTCCTTCATGGTACAAGTCAATAATCACCATCATGACCCTTGCTTGGGGTCTCAACATCCATCTGTGGGCTTCAGGCCCTCATGAAGGTCCTGTTATCGCAGAATCTGTACTTGCCCAAAGCCCAAGGCAAGTGAAAAACAGATTGGCATAACAACAGGATGTCCTACCACTGTCACCTTAGTAGGAGATCCCCACGTTTTAGGAGTAGAAGATGTCTACCCCAGGTGAGGCATCCTCAGTAACCTAAAGGGCTTGAAGATTAGGGTTATGGTCAAGATATATTTCCCCCCTCTCACTAGTTACCAAAGTCACTAAGTCTATGTCTAAAAATTGAGGTTGATGAAGTGCTTGATGTACCTGCCCGAAACAAGACAATATAGAATGCATATACAATAATCCCAAGTACAAATATGATAATAATACCTCAATAGACAATGACAATAAGTGCTAGTTGATATGAAATTGCAACAATCAATAAGTTTACAACAACAATTGATAAAATGTAACAACTGCAACAAATACTCTTCAGAAAAGCTTGAAAAGACAATGAAAAGATAACATTAACTACGTAGAATGATAATAACTTGTCACAAGCAATTTCTGAAGTGATTAACTAACAATTGATGTCAATTATGCAGAAAATTTGTTGCAACTAGATGGTTGTAGAAAACATTTATAACAACAACAAACAAGTTAGTGATCTAGGCTAAACTAGGGTTAGAGATCGTTAGTAAAAGCTTTGGAGAATAGTGTTTGAGTGTTTGATCAATCCTTCAACAGGAGAGAAGTGAGAACTAGTGCTTTTTAGGGCTTATGGAGTCAATTATATCAGCACAATAACTTGGAGAAATAACAATCATTATACTTGTTTAAGAGATAAAAAGGTGGAAACTTGAGGAGTAGCACCTTAAGTCCTCAAGCACCAAGCGTTTGAGAGAATATTCAACTAGGGTGTAGGAAATTCTAGGCCCTAGCGATTTCTCCTATCCTTAGACTCTTGAAATATATTTAATGCAATAGTAACTAGACAAAGCTTCTAAAGTGATAGCACTTTAGGGCTCTAGAAGTTTGTGTAGACAAGATTTTCTTAGGCAAAATGTTATGAACATAAATATACATATACCATAGATATTTATAACATAATAATTATTAATAATGAAAGGTCATGTCTCAAAGGACATGACTATTGGTAAAGGGCACCCTTGCGTGGGTATATAAACGAGCCCTCATTCCCAATTGTAATCACCTTATATCATATATCATATCTCATCTATTCATATTTTATACATTATTCCTTCATGTATTATTTTGTTATATTCCAAGTATTTTGGATAATTCTTGTGTGAACGAACTTTGTTC
>SNQJ01S0150913.1:0-23168 GCA_010110895.2 Picea sitchensis
ATTTAGGTCACTTTTACTTTGTGAAGACGGGGACGGTTATAACGGTGCATTCTTCGCTAGTGTGACGAACTTTATAATGGTCAAAAGTGGGCATCACTCTTGCGAAGAGAGCACAATTTTGTCAGAAGTCCACCATCTTAACTATCGTCTCAACATTGATGATAGTTTGCATCCATCGATAGAGCGACGACTACGGGGTGGATTTAGATCAAAATTGAAAAATTGAACTTTTTCTTTAGAATTTTGCGACGAAAGAGTATGTTCGTCGCAAGTAGTCGTCGCAATTTTTCCAATATGTAGTAGTGAAAGATTAACTTTTAGGATTATTCTGGACTAGGCAATGCCAATTCATCTGCACTTTCAACCATTCGAGCAGAGTAGAACGTAGGATCAGCATCAATCCACCAATACACAACAACTAGGCACAGTGTCTCATGCATTTGTTTTTGAATCTCCAAGTTAGTGCTTTGGAGGTTCTATTCACTTTCAGCCATGTGTACCTAATTACAACACTATCTCTGAAACTGCTAGTCTACAAAGCCCTGCATTACAATCACCGCATAATCATTGTTGGCATGCTCCATTCATGTTATTCCTGCAAAGGCCAGTGCACATATCAGAATGAGTTCAACTATAATTTTAATTATTATTGCCAATGCATACTTAATTTATCATTGTTAAATGGATGGTATTATGCCAAATGCTACTATTTGGTTTATTGGTCTAATATCAAATGGTACCTGTACACTACATAAGGATATTGTGTAATGTTGTTTGTACTTGAATTTCTTGTATTAAAGATCCAATAGTTAGGACATTAAACATTTAAAGCAGTCTTATATTCTTCTTCTTTCATGTGTAATATGCCTCACATACGATAACAATATACTTGTTGTTCTAATTAATTTTCCTGTTTGTAGTTACCAAATAGACTGGTGAAAATTCTTGCACCTCATCATTAGCTCCTCATCCTGAAGTGACTCATGTCCATTTATTTTTTCTTCATGGTTATTTATTTCCCATTAAAATTTAGTGCAATCACTTTGGTTGGTTGCAACAGGAAAATTTAACAGTTGGTTGGTCTCGTTAAAAACATGATTTGTTTTGTATGCTCTTTGGAATTTCTAGATCCTTAATTATATGTTTCAGGGTAACACTAGGCTATAAAGAATGCATTTATTTTCTTCAATCTGTATCAATTCATTGCTTTCTTACTTTTCTCACATAGTTCTTACAAATTGCTCAATTGTGTGGAACAATTCCCTTGATATAGGAACAATTCCCAGTTGTTCTCAATGTTTCATGGGTGTGGCCATCAATCTTATTCGAGAAACTGAACTTTTAGTTCTGTCAACCATAGGCTAAAAAACAAAAAACAAATTTCCAATATTTTTTATTGCAATTTAACCAATGGAAAAATCAATTTATTAAGCTAAAATATTCCAAGTTTTTTTCTCTGACATCCTCAAATTCATATATTACATGAGCATTATCTATTTCAACCGATTTCTACATATTTTAAGTTGAATTCAATAAAATAGATTATCCAAAATATTGTTCGGAGTTGGTTATTCAAAATTTGGAAAACAATAATTGACCCATTTTTAATTGTTAAAATAGCCTTTACGAGGAAACCATATATTATGTAGTTACATATGTCTGCCAGTTATAGATATAGAATAGTTTGCCTCACTTGCCAATATATTCAACATTTAGCTCTTATGTGTGCCCTCTAGACATATTTCAAAGATCAATGCATAAATGAATGCACAAACAATTATCAAAAGCTCAGGAGAAATAGTGATGAACAGATCAGAAGGAAGAACATTAATCGAAGCTCAGAAGAGATAGTTCTTTTGAAGTTGCACAGGAGATCAGGTTTTATAAAGAGAATTTTTATAGGTGGAAACATTTATAAAAATCAAACAACTAGAGTCGTTCATCCAGAATTCAGATGTAAATCTGACCGCTGGATCATAGAGGAAACTTGCGTAAAGAAGGAGAGAATCATGGTCGTTTGATTGAAGTTTCAGAAGTTATATTGACCGTCCAATCAAAATAAAGTGGAAGGATAGGATAAAGCAAGGCCAAGGGACGAAGTCCCTGATTAAAGGACAACCGTCAGATAGAATCGAGAAAGATCTCAACCCTTGGATTAAAGCTGAGTGGAATTGGTTAACCTCGGTGATGACCACTTTGGTGAAAAGGAGTTTGAATTGAACCAGAATACCTGAAGCCCAAATTCACGAAGAAACACCAGTCGTTTGATCTAAGGAACACTTCAGGAAATATATCGATCGTTGGATCAAGTAAAGTGGAAGGATATGATAAGCAAGACCAAAGGCCCGAGATCCTGAATAGTTGAATTCCCAACAACTGCAGGGAGCCATTGCAGGATTCAAAGGATGAGTTAATGTCCACACAGATTTCGGTTCCTCAATCCAAAATGATCATCGATCATGACCTGTCAACAAATCGACAACTCACATTGGTCCATCCGCCAACGTGCATCTTCCATTGCGGAACTCGACGACGGTTTTAAAGGTCGTGTTAGTTGGGACTCTACAATCATCCCCAATCGTAGATCTCCAAGCCGGTTTAAGTACGACTGTTAGATCCAGGAGGAGGACATGTGACACATCAGGAGATCCACATCAACAAGACCACGTCAGCAAGGACACATGATGTAATCAGACGATGACAAGTGTCAAGGTCCAGTTGGAACTTTAGGTGTACAAAAGTCATGAATCTAGGTGACATGTGGCAACCACTCATTCAATGCCACGTCAGTAAGCTACGTCACTCCAGGAGTATGTCCTTTGGGGGAAACCAATTTCTACCACCAACAACTGCCCAAAGTGCCCAAGGCCGAATCTAACACTAATTGTTGATCTAATTCGGGAGAATTCTCGACTGTTGATTAAGTACAGTGAAAGGATAGAGTAAGCGTAAATCACGAAGTAACACTAATCATTGATCTAATTCGAGAGAGTTCTCAACCGTTGATCAAGCATAGTGGAAGGATAGCATAAGCGAAGGTGTTAACCGACATCAAGATATCACCACTACTTTATGACTTATTCGGTAGGTAAACACTCCAGAGGGATTGAACTACCTCATAGTTCTAGTAACCCAGAGTCCTGGAGAGCCGAAGCTCTAAAGTAAGATCTGACTGTCCATCAAGAAGGAAGATTCACGGTCGAGATCCTAAAAAGAGCACAATGAGAAGGCCAATAACAAAATGTCTTTTTGAGGTTGCACAGACCTTCCACTCAACTAAAGATTAAGACATAACCATTTGATCTATGAGTAAATAGATAATACGTACTTCGGTGAAATTTGGTCCGGAAGGTTGAATGACTGCAAAGGATGGAAGACCCGAAAGACGAAGTTCCGAAGTAAATTATGGCCATCCATCTCAAAATTTGATTAAGTCATAGCTGTTGGATTAAGAAGTGGAAAGATAGTGTAAGGATCAAAGCTAGACTGTTGATTTGGTTCCGGGAATCATGGCAACCATTGGATCAATCCTCACAAATGAACAGACAAGATGGACTTCGGCCTTCGGGCCTCTGGGAGTTCCCATAACACTACACCCTGTTTCTCCCTGAACTCTAAACTAATGAAGGGGAAAATCCTTCGTCCATGTGTCCCTCTCAATTGGACGGCTAAGATGGGCTCTGTCCTTCAGGGCTTCGCGAATCTGTCCTCTCGTCAACGCCATGACCCCACTACTGCTGAAGTGCCACACTTTTGAACTATGCTCTATCTGTTAACATGTGGCCTTTTAATCAACGACCAGGGTTCTCTATGGTATTTCGAAGCTTCGAGAGTTCTTCCCCTTACATAATAACAACCCATATCTCTAGAACTATGAGATCTAGTGCCACGTGTCCTCATCTATCGACAGCTAGGATTTACTCCGCTATTCGGAGCTTCAGGAGTCTTGAACACCCCTGTGCCTATGCTCCAAAGTCATCAGATAGCCGGATTTCCGGACTACCCCTAATTTGCTGACATGCATCCTCATTGATGGACAGTCCAGATTTACTTCGGGTCCCAGGGACTTCAGGAACCTCGTCTTCTTTGTGCTCAACACATAAAAATACCCAAACTTACGAAGTTTGAAGGACTTCAGGGTTAACCACAGTGCGACTTACCTGCATTCGACGACTGTCGATCCTTGCACTCATATCTATCAACTGAGATACACAATCATATGGTGACAAGTGTCAAGGCCTGGTTGGCACTTTAGGTATACGAAAGTCACGAATCTAGGTGACATGTGGCAGCCACTCAGTCAATGACACATCAATAGTGACGTCACTCCGCCAATTCGGTGTTCAGGAGGAATGTCGTGTAGTTTTTTTTAGACTCTGAAGGCTCACCTTCCGATGGTCCATGTGTCCTCCTCAATAGATGGCCAAGATTTGTTAGCCCTGAAGGCTGAAGCCCCGAAGTCATGACAAACGTTGATCTAGAGTGAAATATGATAGTTGTCAGATCAGAGTTGTGTAGCAGCAGTCAACTTCGACGCTAACCACTCCAATGAAAAGAAGCCAAGAACAAGTAAGATTACCTGAAGGTCAAAGCCTCGAAGTCACGTCAACTGTTGATCTAGAATAAAACATGAGAATCGTCAGATCACAAGGAGACAATCAACTTTAGTGTTGACCATTTCGGTGCAAAAGGGTTTAAAACATGGAAGTTCACTCGAAGACCAGAGTTCCGAAGTCACTAAGTAAGACACGTGGTACACACAATAAGAGCCCATGTCATCACATCTCACGTCGGCAAGGACACGTGGCACAATCAGTTGATGACAAGTGTCAAGGTCTAGTTTTCATTTTAGGTATGCGTAAGTCACAAATCTAAGTGACACGTGGCAACCACTCATCTAGTGCCACAACAACAATGACGTCAGCAAGCCACGTCACTCCGAGAGTATGCCCTTCGAGGATATCTGGTTCCTCCTAATAGAAACTACCCAAAGAGCTGAAGGGAGAAGTCACAAACTAACATTGGTCGTTGATCTAAGATCCTCCAGGATGAATCATGACCATTAGATCAAGTGTAGTGGAAATATAGAGTAAGCACCAATCACAAAGTAATGCTAATCGTTGATCTACTCCAAGAGCATTCTCGACCGTTAAATCAAGCGCAGTGGAAGGTTAGCATAAGGTGTACTAAACAACTGAAAACACACTTTCACCACAACTTTATAACTTATTTGGTAGGTAAACACTCTGGAGGGATTGAACTACCTTGGAGTTCTAGTAACTCGAAGTCCCGGAGAGTCGAAGCTTCGAAGTAAGATCTGATCATCTGTCGAGAAGGAAGATTCACGGTCGAGATCCTAAAAAGCACACAATGAGAAGACCATTAACAAAATGTCTTGTTGAGGTTGCGTGAACCGTCCAGTCAACCACAGATTAAGATAGAACTGTATGATCTACGAGTAAATAGATAATACGTACTTCGGTGAAATTTGGTCCGGAAGAGTTGGAAGACTACAAATGTCAAAGTCCCGAAACGCCGAAGTTTTGAAATTAACAAGAACTGTTCATCGTGCAAATAAAAGATGATCGTCCAATATAATATATGCACTTCAAAGAAATGCACTTTGGAAGGTTGAATGATTGCAAAGGTTGGAAGTCTCGAAGGACAAAGTTACTAAGTAATGACAGTCGTCCATCTCAATGTTCAATTAATATGTGACCGTTGATCATTATAAGTGATTAAGCACTCGTTTGGCTTAGCACCTGGTGACCACTTTTGGTCGTATGGAATAGAGGTCCCGAAGAGTTTCTGTGCAAAATTTAACACACATAATGAGAAATTTATCTCGGTCAAGAAGGAACGTTAGACCAGATAGGATCTGGACTTTGTCATGATTTATCTTAAGTAATTCAATACATGTTATGCATTAGAGAGCTAATAAAAAATCTTAGATCTTATCAATGAAAATTGAGAATGAAATAAAGCGGCATGGGATCGAGTTAAAAACGAAATCGATCCATACTTGTGATCGATTTATGAAAAGCACTCTCACTAAATTAAAATCCTTCACGATAATGTTTGAATAATAATATAGATTATTGTTAATTTAAAATGAAGAGGTGTTTTGAGGTATTTTGTCCGTTAAATGTAATCACTATTTATAATATATTGTTAAAAAAATACACTTTATTAAATACATGTAATTACAATGTTTTGTTTCAACCCGTGTTAAAATTTGGCATACTAAATATAAGTTATGAGGTTTTTTGTCCGTTAAATGTAATCAATATATTGTTAAGAAAATACACTTTATTACAATGTTAAAACTGTCATTTTTATTTTTAATAAGTAAAACGTTTTTCAAATTTTAAACATAATTTCAACTATTAATGTTAATAAAAAACTCTTAATCAAGCCACACATAGTCGTCACTTTATTGATAATTAAATTTGATTTTGAATGATTATGTCGATAATCATCCATAGGGATGAGGTCGGTTCTCTCTTCTTCTTTATGACAAACGAACTCACACGATTGCGAAGTCAATTTTCAAATGGTAATTATGCTCGTGAAGATTTTATTATGGAAATTTAAATTTAGTTAAAATATCAAATACATTGTGACTTTGTATTTGATATTTTAACTAAATTGTGAAGGTTTTCGATGGCAATCCTTATCTCGATGATCCTAAGGGTTGGGATGGCCAAATGGATATCCAACCATTGAATTTTACAATGTAAACATAAAAATAATTTTACAATTTTACCATTTATTAAAACCTCACTCTCAAAAGCAAGTTTGTATTTGATTTTACCTAATCCAAGACTTAGATTAGCAAGTATTAATCAAAGTTGGCCCAAAGGTTATTCATCAAGATGTAAGGTAGATCAACCTTTCAAACATGTGCTTTCATTGTCGAATCCATAACCATAGGTCAACTCTTATGATAGACCCTTGGTCGTTACCCCAACTTCTTAGACCTAAAAGGATTTTCCCTTTGATAAAGGTGTTGAATCGATTCAAGTGGTAAGGAAGGGAAACAAAGGAATTGTGAATCCCAAAGCTCCAAGTCAAAGCATGACCACCTATAGGTCGAATCTTTCCAAGGCATTTGGCATGACCATGGGTAAATAATCATTTGAATGCTCTAAGGCTGAGTCCTCCTATGGGGGGAAAATACATGGCCCAATATCCTCCTCCAAAGATGGATGAGAAGGCTTTCATTGACACTGAAGAAGCACAAAGGCATCCTAAGAAGAATATCCTAAATGAGTGGGTAATGCATGTGTTGGAAAATAAAAATCTTTGTGACTTCAAACTCTTACCAGGATTAAGTGGTAATCATGGTGAGGAGATGGATGTTTTTGTGGAAAGTTTGCAATGAATGTTATAACTTGGAATCTGAGGAGTCTCATAGACCTAGTGAAGAAGATTATGGTTCATAAAACTTTGACTCTTGGTTTCAAAATTGGAAATTTATGTTTTGTAGGAAGTTAAAATGATTAGTTCTACATTGAGCATGTAGTGTTGAATTACGGTTGGTTAGACACTATTGTTTTTCATACCGTATATGAGGATGGATGTGGGGCAGGCGGGGCACAACCATCCTTTTCTCACCCAAGATTTCAACGTGCATAATTGACCATGGGAAGGACCCATTGAGCATAGTAGTGTGGGTGCTTTTTACTCTTGATGGTCAAATCCTTAGCCTTGCCAATGTGTATGCTCCTATTGACACAAATGCGAGAGAAATGCTACATGACTTTGGCTAGTTAAAAGTCTCTCTGAGGTTCACTAATTAGTATGTGGTAACTTCAACAATGTGGAATATTAGGATGATAAAGGTTGATATTAGCCTCGTTTGCATGCCCGAGTGGGAGCATACATCCTTGAAAGGCCTTAAGGTCATACTTGGCCTACACAACCCTAACAAATGTCGAAAGGGGAATTCAATGGTGTTATGGTTCACATGGTCTAATTTGAGGGTCAACTCTAAGAGAGTTATGAAGCATCTCAACAGAGCCATGCATCCAAAGCATGGAACCTTTTTCTTTCACTGTGATGGAAACAAGTCAATGCAAGTGATAAGAGAAGTGACTCTTTCTACCCATCAACCTATCATCTTTTCAATCTCAAAGGGCACAACCAAGACATAGCTACCCAATTCCATACACATACTTAATCTCTCCCATATATAGCACACAATATGTATCCAAGTCCTTTTGCAAATTTGGAACTTGATTCCCAAGCCAAGGTGGGAGGATGGTTCAATTGAATGGTCAAACCATACCATACCACACCATACCATACCATGCCATTGCCATACCACACCATTTCCATAGCATACCATTTCCAATGCATACCATTACCATAGCATACCATTGTCAATGCATACCATACCATTTCCCTCATCCAAGTAACCAAGGGCGGTGGCAAGGAAACGTTTGCATGGGGTTAGGTGTTGATGTTTGGACAACATCGGGAAGACATTCTCTTAGAATAATAATTAATAAGATAATTATTGATTATTAAATATCATATATAATAAGTAAATGATAATAATAAATTGTTATTGAGACACATCCTTTCATGGATGATCACCATATGTTACCTATATACAGAACACTCATCATTGTAATAATATATTGATCATATCTTATATGAAGAAAAACAACATGCTATCAGATCCAGACTGGGCTTGACTCCCTCACAGGAGGGCCCAAGTAAATGAAAGGGAAATGGAAGCCTAACTTAGCTTAGGTGCTACTGGAGCTACAAAGGAACTATTAATGTAAACATCATGAATTGTACATCACCGATGGTGAAAGTGTAGTTTCCATTCAAACTATTGCAACAATGATTCTTGTTAACTGGAAGAGAAAGTGATATGCCGTAAGAGATCCACCTACGGATGTCTGTAGGTACGCTACCATGCTAGGCATAGATATTTTATGAAAACAGATGGATACTAGACATGCATGCCTGATTCGTTGGACGAAGTGGTGACTATCCATGTTTCCTAGATGAGACATGTTCTTGAAAATATCCCTTATTTCTCTCATTAGGTTATTAATAGAGAAATCGATAGACGTAAACATGGATGTTGTCGTTGGTTTCCAATCTTTCAGGAACCTGTCGATCCCACAGTCTGCCAAATGCACGTCAGCCATTTCTTTTCATGTAATCTAGTCAGGATTGCACCCAATATTCATCTTGTTATCGAAAAGATTGAGACTCAGAAGAGCGGATGCACTTGCCAAAGAAAGCGGGATGGGATTAGATAACAAGTTTATTGAAAGATCCGTGTACCAAATCT
Organism: Picea sitchensis; assembly: GCA_010110895.2. Classification (NCBI taxonomy): domain Eukaryota; kingdom Viridiplantae; phylum Streptophyta; class Pinopsida; order Pinales; family Pinaceae; genus Picea; species Picea sitchensis. The sequence continues at coordinate 9,317 of SNQJ01S0150913.1, forward strand.
TTGAGATACTAGAGAAAGATTCCAGACTCATACCTTGGAGAAAATTGTAGTTCAATGATAAACTGTTGAGGGAGATTAAATTTCTGAGCGATGAAGGAATTGGATCTATTAGCTTGTTTCTTGCCTTGGAAATCTCTAAGACATTGGGAAGATTTCCCAGTGCAGGTAGTATGGTGCATGTTAACGCGTTGCTTGACAGGTCAAGAAAAGTTATATTTCTTAACAAGCCTAAGAATGTCGAGACGAGACCGAAAATAATATTATCATTAAAATCCAAGAAAAGAAAAGATGTCGAGATTCTGTATCAACACCGGAATGGTGCCCATCAGGCAATTTTTAGCCAGATTAAGTTGTATTTAGTGCTAGAGTTTTCCCTTGGAATCAGGAGATGGTTTCCATTGAGGGAAAGAATCTCAGGAAAGCATCTTGAGCAATGATAATTCAAAGATAATTTTCCGATAGACAGAGGAATTTGGCTGGAGATCTTATTGTTCTCAAGATAAAGCTACTTGAGATGAAAGAGATTTCCGATGGTGGCCAGAATTGTTCCCTTGATCTCCTAGAATCCATTGATTACAAGGACTTGGAGGAAAGAGAGGTTTCCCAAGGAGGGAGACACGGTTCCATGCATGTACATGGTTTCGTTTCTTGATTCATGGTTCCCTCAAATATTCAGATGAAGGAATCAAGACATTGGTTTCATGAGGAAACCTTGATATGGCTTCTGAGACATTGGTTTCATGAGGTAACCTCAATATATCAACTATGGTCCAAGATGACTTAGCATGATCAACATTTATCTATGTTTATGTGGGAAGAGGCATCCATGACTGTAGTGTATGATCAGAATAGAAGTCCTCATAAGACTTTGAGGAACATGACACCCGAGGAGGCCTTTACCGAAGTGAAGCCCAAGGTTGGACACTTCAGGATATATGGTTGTCCAATATACATTCATGTAACCAAGGAGAAAAGGATCAAGCTAGACTCTTTCGGCATAAAGGGTACATTTGTGGGGTACAATGAGTCTTCGAAGGCATACCTGGTCTACATCCCTAGTCAGAGACAGATTGAGGTGAGCAGAGATGTTACCTTTGAGGAGGAGGTATCCTTTAAAAGATCTAGAGGATTTCACATGGAGATTGATAAAATTGAGCCAATTGATCCCATTGATCCTGTAGTTCCAGTTGATGTTCCCAGATATATCGAAGTAGGTCAGAAGAGACCTACATGGGCTCATCAGAATCTGCATGAGGAAGAAGGATATGCAGCTCCTCGTGGTACCTTCCAAGTGAGAAATAGACCTTAGAGATATTCATGATATACCGCAGATATGAGCCACATCATTCATTTTGAGCCTTCCTGTTATGAGGATGCAACTATTCATCCAGTATGGAGAGATGTCATGATGGAGGAGTATGAATCCATCAGGAAGAATGATGTGTGGGATATTGTTTTGAGACCTGAGGGGAAGTCTATAGTGACTTCCAAATGGATCTACAAGATCAAACACATAGTTTATGGGAGAATTGAGAGGCACAAAATGATATTTGTTACTAGAGGATTCTCTCAGGTGGAGGGAATAGATCATGAGGAGACATTTTTTCCTGTTACTCGATACACTTCTATCCAGATGATTATTTCCCCTGCAACATCCATGGGTTAGAGAGTACATAATATGGATGTAAAGACAACCTTTCTCAATGGAGAGATTGAGGAAGAAGTATACATCGAGCAGCCAGATGGTTTCATGATACATGAGAAGGAGTCTCATGTGTGCAGGTTGAAGATGGATTTGTATGGACTCAAACAACCACCTCGAGCTTGGTATGCAAGGATTGATGGACACATGATGATTTTTGGGCTTCAACAAAAGTGTTTTCGATCCCAAACTGTACTACAAAACTTTTAATGGTGAGTCGTTGATTTTGTTCCTCTACGTTGATGATTTATTCCTCACTGATACAAAGAGCTTTATTGTTGAATGCAAGTATGCATTGGCCTCTAAGTTTGGGATGAAGGAACTTGGTATGATGCACTACTTCTTGGGACTAGAGGTGTGGCATAGAATTGATGAGATCTTCCTAAGTCAGGGGAAGTACACAGTTGAGATATTGACGAAGTTTGGGATACTGAACTTGAAGCCCGTGGCTACACCAATGGTGATGAATCTAAAGAAACTAAGTGTGTCTTCTTCCGATTCTGATGAAAATGATCCGACTTTGTACAGACAAATGATTAGATTATTGATGTATCTGGTTAACACCAGACCAAAAAATTTCTATGCAGTGAGTGCACTTAGCCAGTTTATAAGTCAGTCGAGATAGACACACTAGATTGCTGCGAAGCATGTGTTGAGATACTTGCGAGGCATAGTTGGACATGGTCTAATATATACTTCCAGTATTGATATGATATGGAAGGAATATATTGACTCTGATTGGGCAGGGAGCACAGTGGACAGATGGAGCATCTTCGAGTGTTGCTTCACTTTGGGATCTTCCATGGTTTCTTGGTGTAGCAAGAAACGAACTTCAATGGATTTGAGCACAACAAAAGAATAGTACATTTCATTAAGTATGACAGTCTGTGAAGCATTTTGGCTTCACAAGATCCTTGCATATTTATCCGAACATGTATTGGATTCCACCATTACTCTTATGGTAACCAAAGTTGTGTGAAGATTTCAGATAATCTAGTGTTTCATGACAAATCGAACCACATTGAGATAAAGTACCATTACATCCGAGACATGGTGCAGAGGAAGTAAGTATTGGTGCAGTACCTTCCTATAGATGAGTAGGTTGTTGATGTTCTTACCAAACCAGGACAAAGTTTAAGTACTTCCATGACAAACTTGGCATGGCAGAGAATGCGTCCCTCTCTCAGAGGGAGAGTTTATGTTTGGAGCTTCCTGAGACATTCTCCAGATCATACTCCTCTGTGACTGAGTTGAGTTGATATGTGATGACACTTATTCGAGAAGGGATAAGTGTGTTTGGGCTTATAACCCAACGTCCCTTGTGGAGAGCACATGAAGACACGTCCCATGTGGAGAGCACATGAGGACATGTTAAGGGAGTTCACCCTTGAAGTCATACACTATGGGAGTTGAACCTAGTGTTTCTAGAGGGTGCAACCTCTAGAAGTCCACATGGGAGTGCCATGTGTGACAAACATTCTTCAGATCGTACTCCTCTATGAATTGATTTGATTTGATCTCTGTGGAAACTTATTCAAGAAGGGATAAGTGGGACACTTATTTGAGAAGGTCTACATGGGACACTTATTCGAGAAGGTATACATACATTTGGGCTTATAGCCCAATGTCCCATGTGGAGAGTGTTAGTACCATGTAAATATATTCGATTGTCAAAGAAGACGACAATGGTAACTGTTTCAACCGGCTTTAGAGCTGAGGCACTAGCCTGCTCAACTCAGAGAGGGCTCTCTCATGTCACTGACTGTATCCATAGAAATCATGGGCTAGATTTGGTTTGTTTTGGGGTTTTGTTGTTGGGTAACTTGAGGAACAAAGATGAAATTTGGGCTATGGAGTATGGAATGAACAATGCATGGTCAGAAAATTTGAACTATCAAGAGGAAAAGGCTAACTAAGGAAATGAGTTTGAGTTTGATAGGAAATTTGCATGGCATTAGAGGAAAAGGAAACAAATAACCACATCTGATCATATTAAAATGAATTCGGAATTGGTTAAGAAGAAAAAGACATAATCTAAATTGCTAAGCCAAGAGCATCTCAGAGATGAATTCTGGGTTTTTAATTCTCCAATTCAGACAGAAAGAAATGAAAATGAAATATAAGCTTACAGGAAATACATACTATAAAGGAAAACAAGACTCATATCACTGCCAGTTAGAATCTTTTCCTAAACAGTCCAAGATCTACTTCTGCATTTATATATTCATTTGACTCCCAAAATTTACAAAAGTCTTCTTGCACAGAGGGAAGGTTCCCTCTCCCCCCCTTTCTTTCTCGAGATGATACATATATATAGAGAAATTGCCAATGGAATTCAAAACGTTCAGACTTCCCCCCTATTTCTAAAAATAGAGATAAGTTACAAAAAAAAGGTAATGATTCATAATAACAGTTATCCTATTTTAAAGGGATTGTTAAGAGAAAGTCTATCATATCTAGGGCCCCTTTCCTCGACTACCAGCTATCCAAAATTTGCTGAAATGTACTTAATTTTACTCGAGGACTGATTCCAGCTTAGCGATCTCCTCCTTTAGAGTATCCAACCAGACCGGTTGATTCTCTCCAACACTTTCAACCATTTCAACTATGGTTTCTTTCTTCTGTCGCTTGCTCCGTTTCTTTTTGACAACTCGCCTATTGATGACTAGATCTCTCATAATGGGATTTAGCCTGACTTCCAATTTTTAGTCTGTAGCAGGTTCTGTGTGGAATTTAGTTGCTAATATATGCACAATTACCCTTTCCTTCTTACTCGTAGGTAAATCTTCCATGTTGCCTGAATGACCAGTTTTACTAGATATAGCTTTGTCCATGTATCTCAATTCTGTGGTCACCGAAATGATTTCACAGAGATTAGAGAGTCGAGAAAATTGGAGATTACTTCATTCATGGATGAGATGATGCCACCATACTCGAGAATTGGTAGTTATAGAGTCCCAATCATGAGTCACTCATAGATTGACTTACAAGTACGTTGGTTTGCCATGCTCGACTAATCCATTTCAAATGATTAGCTTTTGAGTTCGTTACATGGAAACGTTCACCTGACATCATACAGTTGTGAAGTACCGAACGAGTGAAACAGGGTGATTTTGACCAACCGTCGCTTGTCCCACGAGTGGTTGATTTGACATATTGAAACACGTGACATTGGGACTTTGGTGAAAGTGGTTTCAGGCAACCCACCTTTCCCTTCGATGTATCTTTGGAGGCACCGCATGTCCATTTTAAAAACCACAAGGGTTTTTCCCGGTCCGCTCTTATATGGTTAAGTCCCATGCAAGTCCATCGCCCGATAGGGACTCTAGCCATTGATCTGGGTCATTTTATAATCGACAGTCTGTCGAGTTATAACTCTTGCGCATCCACTATATTCGTCCATATGCTGCCAATATGTCCCGGTCCTCCAAACTATCAAGCTTCCGCGATGATGTAGTTCTTGCTAAATTCCAAAGGCTTGGATCTTGTCTAAAAATTGTTATGGTGATAACATAGGCTCCAACTGGGGATGCTATCCTCCCTGTGAGGTAGCAAAGAACTGGTAGACCCGGTGCCTGATCCATTGGGCTGCTCCCAGAAAAGGTGTGCGTACCTTGCTCCCACTATGTTACTAGTGTCTGCTGAAAACCAAGCTCTGTGAACTGCTTCTGACTGGATGCTGGACATTGAGTTTATTATTGAAACTGACTGTATATATTACTAAAAACCCAAAATGAAAAAATGCTTGACCAACAAGCTTATTTTCACACTCCTATATACCCTAAAACTGTTGAAAAGAATACTCAATCAAGTGATGCTAAAGTGCCAATGCAACCAATCAAGCAATTGGCTTCCCAGTTTTTCTCCGATCACATCTTTCTTAAGTAGGCAGACAAATGTAAAAGATGGCAGCTAAAAACACAAGTTGAATCCAAAACTTGAGATTATGAATGAAACAAAATCCTCCTTCACTGAAGACTGTAATAGGATGGCCACGAGATCTTGAAAACCATGAAAATTCATTTCTTCTTGATGAGAAAAGAAAGAAAGACAAGACTCTTTCATAAGTGTTTGTTGCTCATACTCAATTTATTCATCTCTGCGAACATTTTCAAATGAAATGGCAGCAATAGGTTTGTATAATTTTCCATGCATATCGACAAAAAAAATTATACATTCTTGAACATCTTCAAATGTGACAGCCACATTATGTGCATCCTCTTGTTCATCAAACACTTCTAATTTGGTTTTATTAAACTTCTGGGAATTTTCTTGAGGACTGTCATTCTAACATTCAAATGAATGAATGGAAATAAATTCTTTTTCATGACCTTCTTGTAAATGTGAAAAGATAATATCATGAACTATTTCATAGTCTAGAATTCCCATGGATGTATTTTCAAAACCATGATTTTCAAATGAATCAAATAAAACAATTGCTTCTTCACTATCTTTCTGTATTTTTGATTGGAAAGTGGCATACATTGTTTTGTTTCTTTCTTGAAACTCTATGTCATTTGTTTGTTCATTGCTTGAAATCTCCATAGATGCAGTTTCAGAATCCTCATCCATGTCTAGGCCACTTAGAAATTCAATCACCACGTCATTATCAGGGGAAGAAAAACAGCTTTGAAACACTTTATCATGCGGGAAATATTGTTGAACATCCACCCTGGTTTCAAATGAAAGGAAATGACTTTGAACAGTAATATCAGAAAAACATTTTTCTTCATTTATAGACTGCAAACCAGATTTGATGTTTCCCTCATTTTTATCTTGGGCATATTTCTGAACTTGCTTGTCTTCGATTTTGTCTTCGATAGATGGTTGTACTCTAGGATTGATAGAATCCTTTATATAGCAAGTAATAGGGTCACCAGACCCATGAGAAGAGTGTTTCAAGACCTTACCAATCTGGTCCATTTGTTCATTGTGGCCCCGCATTATCATGAATTCATTTGCCTCAATGATAATCTGAGGATTCTCCTTCAACAACTTGAATGCAACAAAACATAAAGGAAGAGATTCTCCTTCAACTGTCCTAACACCTTGTTCTTTGTAACTGTGATATGCAGCTTGATTTTTCTCCCTATACTGCTCAAAATCATCTTCAATATCAGATTCATTCTCATATTTTTCATACACAGGAAAATCACTGACATCTGCAAGGTCATCCAACAAGAACAGACTAGGAATGCCAACTTTTTTTTTGACGAAATAGTTTTCATATTCATCTTCTTTCCTATCTATAAATGAATATATAAAATAATCGACCCCTTGCTTTCCATGGGATGGATCAAATACTGAATCAACATCTCCCCTTCCAACAAGTGGAATGCAATCCTCCGCAACATCATTGGCACTAGGAATTTCAAGAGGGCTTATGATATTTTCCATTTTATGCTGAGGGTTCCAATCAACTATTTTTTGTGTAGCATTTTATTCTTCATCCCAAGTCTGTTCACACGCTTGAATATTGTGTTGAATGTCCTGAGCATCATTAAACATCTGTTGCAGGGACTTAGGTATTCTTTCCATCAGGAGGAAAGACAATTATGGATGAAGGGCAGTTGTATAATAGAGCATGGAAGTAGCTTCAGAGGGTTGAATTTCTTCGGACAAATTATAATAGATGTTGGAAAACCTCCTATTGAATACATAAATAGTTTCATTGCTCTGTCTTCCCAAGGCATAGAACTCAGCAAGTTGTAGATCTAAAGATTTCTTCTTGCCCCAGAACTTTAAAAAGACCTTCTTCAATTCCTCCCATGAGTTGAAGGTTTTTGGGTGCAAATGTTTAAACCAGTCTTTGGTGTCTCCTTTCAAGGATTGAGAGAAAGATCTCATACACACATCATCATGGTCAATCTCAAATAAATCTAGAAAATTCTCAAACCCTTGAATGTGCTTTTCAGCTGAGATGATATCAGATTCTCCATCAAACACAGGTAGATACTCATAGTAATTTGTAGGGAAATCTTGAAGGTATTGGGGTAGATTTAAGGGTATGTATCTATGTCGGGCCTTGGGGGATGTTGGAACAAGAACTGAGGAAGAAATATCAGCTTGGGATTCATGGGGTTCATCAACTTAGTCATGTTCATTACGTGGCCCAGGTGGAAATTTTTCATCAAAACTAGTGATGCGGTGAGGGTATGCGTGTGCAACATTAAAAGGAGGAAATATAATTGCAAGTCTTTCATCATCGTCATTAAAATACAATAGGTAAAGGAGAATTTGTTTGGCATGTTCAAGGAAGGAACAGAGGCAACTTAAAATGAATAGTAAAATGCTTTGGAAGAGATCCCATTTTGAGTACTTGTTTTCTTTCATGCGGTCTTTCTTATCCCGTGTCAAGGGGCCTCATCGTTTAGTGAAGTCTGTGCATTGCACTTGAAGTACCCCTAGTGGAGTCGTCAATAATGTTTTGGAAACTGGATTCTTCATAAAGAGTGCAGTCGCCTTAAAAATTCAAGATCCTTCTGCGAGTGGAGTCAATTTCTTACAAGTTTTTGATGTGTGGAGTCGCCAGAGGAGGAAAACAACCAATATGTGCCTAAGTGTTTGCTTCTCTTGTTAGAACCCTATATAATAGGGAAATCAATATTCTGACTAATATCTATCTATTTCAGGCATTACGCTTTTTCTCACAATGCACAACAAAGATGTAAAAGTGGAATAAATCTCTCAATTCACCTCAGCTGTTATCACACAGGAGTTTTTGTTTTTGGTAGTTAAAGAGTAGAGTCACATGTTATGTTAGCTACTGAAAGAGAGAACTTTTGGTCGCTTAGAACCCAATTTTTGTGTACCCGTAGCCACCGAAAGCCTGTAGCTAGATTAAAAAATGGCTCTTTGATCTTCATATTTATCATCCTGGCCTTTGTATTACTGTATTTTCTCAGGCATTCTGGAATTTTTTCGAGTTTTCTAGCCCGTGGACACATCATGGGGCATATTCTTTAGTGGTTTTCGAGCTTCTACCCTAAATTTGGTTTTTTTTTGTTTTATGTGTTTTTCAACAAAACTTAGCCCAGAGGCCAAGTTTACACTTCAACTCCATGCAAACTGCCACACAACAACACAATGCATGTCAGGGGTTAGCACGCAACACCATACAATACAAAGCCTAACACCCAACCACCAAGGATCGGACCAAGTCATAAGTGAGAAGCCCACGAGAGTACATGCCATAGTCTTTATGGTGAACACCATAATTCGCCAAGTAAGGGGTTTGTGTGGAAGAATCTAATTACCATATTGTTAAAGAATAAATCCAAGTGTTAAATAGAGGATGCATAGAGGTCAAATTTAGTTTGTCAAACTACGCAAAGTTCCTGAGAGCAAGCTCAATAAGCTACCGAATAGCCAAGTGGCCATTTTCTCTTGTTGAAATCAAGGGCATTGAAGGATGAACATGACCATAGATTACTGGTGTACAAGTGTTAGCACTTGTACAAAGCATTGACAAAATATAGTGATAGCGGTCGAACGCCAAGTGTGATACCAAACCAAAAAACTTGAGATCCAAATGTCTTCCAAATAGCCAAATGAAAGTGTCGAGCTGAGTTTCTAGGTGTCAAAGCAAGTTATCACACATTGATTTGCAAATCCACTAGTTATTGATGAGGGGTTTCATCCAAAGTTATCTAATTTCGGTCTCGCCATACTTTGTCCAGTTGGAGATAAGAAACATGTCTCTACAAGAGTAATGGGAGCATGTGGTTATTGTGTTCCAGATTATGCCATGACAAGAACATTAAATGTGACGTATCTACGTTTATGTGTGAGCTAATTTCAGACACCATGTGCACCCAGGAGTTTTCTTTTATCATTAAATCATATGATGTCTATCAAAAAGATCATGAAAAGCTTGGTGGATGCCCTATATTTCCTTTCTTCTCGGCAAATGCAAGAGGTCGATTCCTGTGAGGCAGCTTGCTTGAAAAATCTCGACATTCACACATTATTCTATGGATTGATTGTCTAATTTGCATATGACAATGGTCAGTATTGATCCCAGAGTTCTTGATTTTACAGAGAATGATTTGATAAAGAAATTTGTTGCAGATTTTTTTAGATATGACAGGGTTTTCAGGTATGTGTCCATGTATGAGATGGATTCCTCTCAGTTGGGAGATGGTGGTGAATGAGATTTGAATTGTTTAAAATCCCTATAGTAGATCCCTTTGTAAGAGAAGATCTATTAGAATTGATCATAGTAAAAGATGCAAGGAAAGGTATTTTCTTGTGCAACAACTATGATTTCATGCAAGATACACAGTCAAGATAAATGATTGCTATGAATTTCCTTTGCAACTTGAGCTCGATAGAGATAAGCGATAAGGTCTTGTTATGTAACAAAACCCGTGAATGCAGAAATAAAGAGAAAATAGGTGACAAAGCATCTATTACTGAAGGAAGAAGATATCCATCTCCCATTACTCAGTTGTCAGAAAAATTTGATGAATCAAGCTGATAAGAGTGTAGATGGCTAAATTGATTACAAATTTGCGAGCTGGAGGACATAATTCATTGATTTTTCTTTCACCTGGCGCCATTTACTTCCAAGTTGGCCCATGTTTGAAGGGTCAAATATCAAATCCTGCATATTGGGATATACACCAATTTGGCAAATATTCTGTACCAGATTTTAAGCAACTTGTTGCTATTCTTAGCCAAGGAGGATTTTCAATCCCTTAGTCCAAGGAGAATCAATTTTGAAAGAGATTTCTTCCAGATCACAAGTGGCAGAGATTTCCTATATTTCAGGCAGTGGTTAGAGAATAGATTCTCCAGCTGGCAGCAAATTCGTGACAACCAAGCAACAATTTTTAAATTTAGTTTTCCTTTAATTTACTGTTTTGTTTGTTTTAGGAGACAGTTTACAGGTGTCGAGATGATTGTAACTGTTTTCTATTTTTAGAAAGCAGATATAGAGCTCGAGTCTTTTTGAGGGTTGAAAGAATTTTTTCTATATAAGCACATGTAAAAAATGATTTGTGATAGGGGGGTTTGACCTGTGAGGTGTGTTTTCTTTTGCTGGATCGTGGGCTTTGCCATTCCATAAAACTTTTTCTGTAATCTTTAAATGATCGATCAGTAATGGGAATGCTGTTGACAGGATTCTTGTGCAGAGGTGTTGGTGGCATTTCCTTTTCTCTGTCAAGTGTTTTTCCAGTTATCATACCACTTGTTTTCAAATTCTTATTGTCAAAGGATAGTAATAGAGTAGAATTTATTGGTGAAATACTCTGCATCTTATCTTTTAGTAATATTTATGTTTCTCTTCTAAAATCTCAGTTTAGGAATTCTTAACTGCTCCTTTGCTTGGTTTTCTCCTCCCCTATTTCTTCCTCATTTGGCATCATTCAAACTTAATTCAATCCAACATTTCCACTACCTTTCCCTGTGTAGGAGATTTGTCTAGATCTGAGAGTGAATCATATATTTAAGCGCAGACCCCATTTTCCTAATGGCCCTCCTTGTTGTCCCAAACCAACCATTTAAAAACCAAAAACAATGATCCCTCATAACTAGCCTAATATTATATTCCAAACCGAGCTAAATCATATAGAGAGAGTCCTCTCTAAGTCTTGGAGGGCTAGATCCAAGACTCCAAGTGGTTGAAACAATTACCTCTGTCAATTTCTCCCTAAGCCTAAGAAATTACAGAGCGATAACAGCTCTCAGCCCTTAGAACTCAACCATGTCGTTCTTCCCAGGGAACATTTTTCAATTTCATCCCCGGTAACGGCGCCAGAATGTTAGCACCCTATAAATTTGTTCGGCTGTCAAAGAAGATGACACGAGTATCTGTTTCAACCAGCTTTAGAGCTGAGGCACTAGCCTGCTCAACTCAGAGAGGTCTCTCTCGTATCACTGGGTGTATCCATATAAATCATGGGCTAGATTTGGTTTGTTTTGGGTTTTTTTTGTTGGGTAACTTGAGGAACAGAGATGATATTTGGGCTATGGAGTCTGGAATGAACAATGCATGGTCAAAAAATTTGAACTATCAAGAGGAAAAGGCTAATTAAGGAAATGATTCTGAGTTTGATAGGAAATTTGCATGGCATTAGAGGAAAAGGAAACATATAACCACATATGAGCATATTAAAATGAATTCGGAATTGGTTAAGAAGAAAAAGACATGTCTAAATTTCTAAGCCAAGAGCATCTCAGAGATGAATTCTGGGTTTTTAATTCTCCAATTCAGACAGAAAGAAATGAAAATGAAATATAAGCTTATAGGAAATACATACTATAAAGGAAAACAAGACTCATATCACTGTGAGTTAGAATATTTTCCTAAACAGTGCAAGATCCGCTTCTGCATTTATATATTTATTCGAGTCCCAAAATTTACAAAAGTCTTCCTACACAGAGGGCAGGTTCCCTCTCCCCCCTTTCTTTCTCGAGATGATACATATATAGAGAGAAATTTCCAGTGGAATTCAAAACGTTCAGACTTCCCCCTATTTCTAAAAATAGAGATAAGTTACAAAAAAAGGGAATGATTCATAATAACAGTTATCCTATTTTAAAGGGACCGTTAAGAGAAAGTCTGTCATATCTGAGGGCCCTTTCCTCGACTGCCAATTGTCCAAAATTTGTTGAAATGTACTTAATTTTACCTGAGAATTAATTTCAGCTTAGCGATCTCCTCCTTTAGAGTATCCAACCAGACCGGTTGATTCTCTCCAACACATTCAGTCGTTTCAACTATGGTTTCTTTCTTCTATCGCTTTCTATGTTTCTTTTTGACAACTCGCCTATTGATGACTAGATCTCTCATAATGGGATTTAGACTGACTTCCAATTTTGAGTCTGTAGCAGGTTTTGTGTGGAATTTAGTTGCTAATATATGTGCAATTACCCTTTCCTTATTACTCATAGGTAAATATGCCATGTTGCATGAATGACCAGTTTTATTGGATATATCTTTGTCCATGTATCTCAATTTCGTGGTCACCGAAATGCTTTCACAGAGATTAGAGAGTCGAGCAAATTGGAGATTACTTCGTTTATGGATGAGATGATGCCTTCATACTCGAGAATCGGTAGTTATAGAGTACCAATCATGAGTCACTGACATATTCACTTATAAGTACGTTGGTTTTCCACACTCGAATAATCCATTTCAAATGATTAGCCTTTGAGTTCGTTGCATGGCAGTGTTCACATGACATCATACGGTTGTGAAGTACCGAATGAGTGAAATGGGGTGATTTTGACCAACCGTCGCTCGTCCCATGAGTGGTTGATTTGACATATTGAAACATGTGACATCGGGACTTTGGCGAAAGTGGTCTCAGGCAACCCGCCTTTCGCCCCGATGTAACTCTGGAGGCCCCACACGTCCATTTTAAAAATCACAAGGGTTTTCCCCGATTCGCCCTTATATGGTTAAGTCCCGTGCAATTCCACTGCCCAATAGGGACTCCAACCGTTGATTTGGGTCATTTTATAATCAACGGTCTGTCAAGTTATACCTCTTGCACCTCCGCTATATTTGTCCATACACCGCCAGATATGTCCTGGTCCTCCAAACTATCAAGCTTTCGTGATTATGTAGTTATTGCTAAATTCCCAAGGCTTTGATCTTGTCTAAAAATTGTTATGGTGATAACAAATAGAACATGAGGATATGTCAAGGGAGTTGACCCTTGACATCACACACTATGGGGAGTTGACCCTAAGTGTTCCTAGAGGGAGTAGCCTCTAGAAGTCCATGTGCGAGAGCCATGTGTGACAAAAAATTTTCTACTATGGTGGTAGTGTTGTTAGAAAAATAGGATTGCGGAGAAATAAAATAAAACAAATGTGGAAATAAAACACAAAAGATACATAATACAATAGAGGCACAGATATACGTGGTTCACCCAATGTGGGCTACGTCCACCAGAGAAATTGCTAGGTCATTCCTTTATTATTACCCAACAAATGAAGGGATACAACCTAGAACAGACCCGTTGTAACTTCCTCTTCTTTCTCTCACAGTCTCCTCTCTCAGAATACAATATTCACAATGTGTTAAGGTCCTAACCCGCACATAGGTAGATCAATGTATTCGGATGTAATAAAGGTCAATATTAATAAGACCTTTCAATAAAATAGAATAAGGCGGATGTAAGAAGACCTAATAGA
>SNQJ01S0150915.1:0-23168 GCA_010110895.2 Picea sitchensis
CGTGGTTTTCTCCCGATTTGGGTTTCCACGTAAAACACTGGTGTACTGTGTATGTGTGTGATTGTTTATTTATTACTTCTCATTATTGGATAATAATTCTACATTGATATAACATTTGAAGAAAAGGATTATAATTATGTTATTACTGATTCATCCCCCCTCTCAGTAATCCAACACACAAACCATGGGGTATTGATAGAAAGGGAAAAGACATGCTCATCTGGGAAACTATCATCTACTGAGATATCATCATCCTCATATTTTATTCGAGAAATAAAGTCATCTACTACATTGTCCTTTCTAGGTCGGTCAAGCACAATGATGTTAAATTATTGCAATAACAAAAGCCACTTGGTCACCCAACCATTAGTTATAGGTTTACTCATGAGGAACCTAATGGGGAATGATCGGTATGTAAAAATACTTCATAACCTGTAATGTAATGAAAAAACTTCTTAATAACATGAACAACTGCCAAGAATTCATTCTCGGTAACCGTATAGTTTAACTCGACAGGGGACAAGTTTTTGCTCACAAAATAAATGGCATAGAACTGATGGTCCTCTTTCTTCCCTAATACCCCTCCTATTGCAGTGTCGAAGGCATCAATGGATATATGAAATGAAAGAGTTTAATTTGGCCCTCTAATAACTGGTGCCATAGACATCTTAACTTTCAGGGTCTCAAGGCATTTTGACACTGGTCAGTCTAAACAAAATCAACATCTTTTATTAGTAATCCAAACATAGGTGCAAAAATATTTGTAAAATTTTCAATAAACCATCGGTAATATCCAACATGTCCAAGAAATATTCTCACCTCTTTTTGAGTCTTGGGGGGTGGAATTATGACAATGAAATCAATCTTTGCAGGATCGAATTTTATCCCTTCAGATGAAACATGATGTCCTAGAACCACTCCTTTAGTTAACCAAATTTTCCATTTTTCATGACTTAGAGATCGGTTCATTTCCTGGCATATGATGAGGAATTTTTCTAAGTTGTCTAAGGCTTCCTGGTAAGTGTTGGCATAGACTGTGAAGTCATCCATGTATACCTCCACACAATCATGAATAAGATCGGCAAATATCCCTAATACTGCTCGTTGAAAAGTGTCAGGTGCATTACACAATCTGAATGGTAAGACCCTATAGGGACAGGTGCCCCAAGGACAAGTCAATCTAGTCTTGTCCCAGTCCTCAGGTGCTATAAGAATTTGATTGTACCCATTGTACCCATCTAGAAAGGAGAAATACTTCTTTCTGGACAAGGTATCTAGAACTTGTTTAATGAAAGGAAGAGGAAATTAGTCTTTCATAGTGGCCTTGTTGAGTTCCTGGAAGTCAACAAAAATTCTCTATTTCCCAGTCACTTTCTTTGGAACCACTACAAGCGGGGATACCCACTTGCTGTTGGAGATGGGATAGATAAATCCGACATTTAACAACTTTTGGATCTCCTCCTTGACTATATCTCATCCTTCTCTGGGGTTTCCTAACAGGTGTTACCTCCCCCTGGGTATATATGTGATGGATGCATGTGTCGGGGTGTATATCCTTCATGTTAGTGTATTCCCAGGAAAATGCTCTTGATTTTTCTTTAAGGATATCTACTAATTGTTTCTGTTGGTCTGCATCTAGCCCGTAATTTATATGTAAAAAATTTCCTCGACTAATCTTGTAGGTTATAGTGTAAGACATGAAAGACTCATCTATCTCA
This sequence comes from Picea sitchensis, assembly GCA_010110895.2. Taxonomy (NCBI): domain Eukaryota; kingdom Viridiplantae; phylum Streptophyta; class Pinopsida; order Pinales; family Pinaceae; genus Picea; species Picea sitchensis. The sequence continues at coordinate 1,719 of SNQJ01S0150915.1, forward strand.
TAAATACAAGATTTCAAAGATAAAATGGATGGGTCTAATTGTTCTTGAAATTCTTCCCCAAAAATGTACTCAAATTGGGGAAAAGACTGTGGAAAATCCACACATGTGATAGCAGAAATAAATTGGTTTAGCACATTTTTTGTGGTGTTCTCCTGAAGTGCCCATGCATGGTCACTTGGAAATACAAGTTATTCCCAGTCCTCATTCTCATATGGACATTCAAGACACCATAGATTCTCCATAATAGGTTGAGATGAAGGGTAAATGGTGAGCTTCTAGATAGAGAGACCATTCAAGATGGTCATTTCTCCTTCTCTATAGCCAATAAATGCATTCACTGTGGCTAGACAAGGTCTTCCCAAAATGATGGGATGGCCTTTAGCAAGATCCTTTGAATGAATGACAAGAAAATCTATGGGGTACTCCCTTGAGGCTAAAGTAACCATAACATCATCTAAAATTCCTTTAGGTATAACCCTAGTCTTATCTGCTAATTCCAAAATGGTTGGGGTAGGTCGAAGAAGAGGTTGTAACTGTAATCGTTCCAAGGTAGTAAAGGTCATAACATTGATGGTTCCCCCTAGGTATATGAAAGTGTTTCCAATGGAGACCTCATTAATGGTTATGGTCACTACGGGGTTTTCTGGATTCCCATATTTTGCTAGTTTTGGCTGCTCTTATATGTATTCAGAAAGTCCTCCTATCAAGTGTACTATAGGGGGGTCATTTTGCTTCCTACCTGGCTTCTTGATACACAATTCTTTGACTACCTTACTGTATATTGGAATTTATTTAATGGCTTGAAGCAGAGGAATCTTGACACAAATATTTTTCAATTCATTCAAAATGTCAAATTATGGTCGGTTGGTAGGTTTCTCGATTACCAATCGGTCTGGATAAGGAAGGACCTTCATAATTTGTGAAGGTTCATTTTGGGGAAGCTTGGGTTCTAGATTCTTTGGGATAATAACATCTTCCCACCTAGTGTCATACGTGGGTTGTTTGGTGGTTTCTTCTTCTTCTTCTTCCTAGATGACCACTGAAGGTCTCTGCCTATCTAGAAATTTTCCTGATCTTAGTTGAATTTCTTGTAATGGAATAGGAGTAATAACATACGTCAGGAAGGCCTGCATCTCAACATTGTGAAGAGGTTGAGGGGGCTTATTATTGAGATTCAACACTGGATGTGCTAGTAATAGTGTTAGTCTCGGGGAGCTTGCATTTTGATATTGCAGTGGTTTTTGTTGTGGAATAGTAGGTAGAGGTCGTAGAGAAAAACCTGGCAAAAGCTATAGAGTGTTCAGTGGGAACTGAGGATAAGGATGGTTGGACATAGGGATAGGTGGAGCTTGAGGGATTCCTTGGTTGTGTCCTCCCCTCCATCCTTGAATCCAAGGATGTTGGTACTGAGTAGACCAATTTTTCCAACTTGGTGAGTTCCACTGTTGTTGTTGATAATAGGGTGGAACTTGAGACTGTAGATCCAGGTATGTGGGTTGATTCCTAGGCTGCCATGGCCTCCTAGGTGCATAAGAAGACTCCCCAAAATCTCCACTCCTATAGATGACTAATAAACCGGGAAATGATGGACATTTTTTAGTCACATGGTCTTCTGTACAGAAGCCACAAACTGAAATGTTATCTAATGGGCATTCCCTTGAGGAATGCTTCCTCCTACATCTTGGGCAATATATGCTCATTGTTTCATTTTCCTCCTCCTGTTTCTTTTTTATTTTTAGGGTGTCCAACTGGGAACCTATTGTACTTAAGATATTTGTATTAAATTTCTCTAAAAGGTTTTCTATCTCTGCTCTTGTGATACCACCTGAACTAATTGGTTTTAAGTTTCTATTGTAAGGGTCCCAAACATTCTTTCCTGTTTTGGCTCTACTCCTTGAGCAATTTTTACACATTTCACATATTTCAGCAAAAGGTTTATGAGAGATGTCACTTGATGCCATTAGGTTAAGCATCTCTAGATATTCTTCTAAACTTATCTTAAGGAAAAGAGCCCTAATTTCATCCTCTGGGAGGTCATGGTATTTTGAATTATGGGAGATGTAACAAAATCTTTCCATATAATATTCGAGGGTCTCGTCTTCTAATTGTTGGATTTTAGAGATTTCATTACGAGAGTCTCTGGTCTTGCACTAGTCTTGGTACTTATTAATAAATATGTCTTTCATGGCTTCCCAAGACCTAATACTAGATTCTCCCAACCCCATGAACCATCTTAGTGCAAATTCTTTGAGGGTGGCAGAAAAGAGTTTTAGTTTCTGGGCATCTGGTGCGTAGTTGTAGCTCCTACACAAGATGTCAAATTCAAATAGGAAGGTTTCTAGATATTCACTGTTTTTACCGTAAAAGGTAGGTAGTGCCGAGAGAGGAATATTCTTCATGTTGACATTTGGAGTGGTGTCCAAAATTGTAAATCCGAATGTAGTTTCAGTTTGGTTTCCAGTTTCTTCTTCCTCCCCATGTATTACATTGTTATGGTCCAACTGATCATCCATATTGGCTTGGTTTCCAAAAAGAGAGTACCTAGGTGGTTTTATCTTTGAAGAAAACAAGGTTCCCCTTTGATGGAAAGGTCTTCCTATGGATTGGATGTCTGGGACTCTACTCGAGATGGTTGAGAATATTGGTGCCAAAGTTTGTGTCAATTTGAGATATCATTACATTGGATGAACTACCAAACAAAATATTCACCTGTTTAGGGTCTATTATGTCCTTAAAATTAGGGTCCCCTGGTGGTGGTGTAAAAGAAAAGGTTGTATTTTTTGGTTCTGCGGAAGGCTCGAGTGGTATTGCCTCCTCTCCTAATATGATTGATGATTCAATTTCTTGTTCTACAGTGCTCCCTATGTTAGTCTCTTCGAAGACTATTTTAGCTCTTTCAGTTAAGCTAGCTTCTATTTTTCGGTATCGATCTACTGATTTTATAAGTGGAATGTTTCTTCCCCTAAAGAGATCGAAAGGAACCTTGGTTGAAAGGTTTCATTTTGATTTAATGTATCGACCTTGTGGGTCTCTAGGCCTATTCATGAAAGAAATAAAAAACAAAAGAAAAATATACCATTTGGTTTCTAGGTCTATTCATGAAAGAAAACAAAAACAAAAAGGAAAAAATGTTGTTGGGTTTGGGGGAACCTGCTATAGCCGATGCGCAGGTTCTTACCTCTCGTCTTAAAGCTCCCCTTCCACCAAGCTAACGCTAAGGTCTAAGGATGATCTATTTCCTAACTACTTCTTACCTTGAGAAAACTCCCCGACAATGACGCCAAAAATGATGGGTGTTGTATATGCACTAAAAACACAGTAAAAACCCTCAATTAAATTGTCAACCCAGGGGGTAAGTAAACTTAGAGTTGTAGCAAAATATATTCCAAAGGTAGAAGGGATGGTAGGAGTATAGTCTAACTAATGAAGGTAGCTATCTAATGCTAATCTACTCAAGAAAAATTATCTAATGAGCAAATCCTACTAAGCAACTTGAAACTAGGTAACCTAAGTACTTTTGGGCCAGAGGTTGATGGATAGTTCTTTAAGAAAGCAAGTAAAAACCCTACTTGAAAAAAACTAGTTCATAACAATAAGCAAAAGCAACTATTTAAGCATAATAAGAAAATGACAAAAGCAAACTATTTTAACTTACCAACCTATATTCAATGAGTAACTACCCTATGAAAGCAAGTAAATAAACAAGAAAGCAAAGACACCTAACTAACCTACTAAAGCAAGTAAAGAAGTAAGCAAAGACAACTATCTAACCTATTTAAGAAATAGACAAATAAGAAAAGACAACTAACTAACCTACTAAAGAAAATAGACAAGCAAGCAAAAACAACTAACTACTGCAAACAATCAAATTAAAACTTCTCATTGAACAACTATCTAGCCTAAGAGGCAAGTGGACTAAATTCTTAATTCAAAACTGTTTCTAATTCATGAAAGGAAATCTATTTAATTGAAATAAAGAAGAACTACCAACTAATTCTTAATCTATGATAAGAAAACTACTATCTAATCTATCAAAGAAAATTCTATCTATCCTACAACAACAATAAAACTATTTTCTAATTTATGAAAGCAAGAAAGCTATCTCTTCTGATCTATGAAAGCAAGAAAACTATCCTTTTAACCTATGAAAGAAAGAAAACTATCTTTAATCTATGAAAAACTCAAATATAATGTCGGTGGTCGTGTAAATGTCTTAGGTGTCGGATGATATCTCGATGGAACTTGACAACAAAGGACAATTCAAGTGGTATAAGCTCAACACTAATCTCTATGGCAAAGTGAAAAGTATGGATTAAACAATCCAATGAGAATTTTTCCATGACAAAACAATGTTAGATACCCTACATATTCATATATTAACCATCAACAACATAACGAGATCATCATCATACTTCTATATTATGTAAGAAAACTTCATAATTAAATTCAACCATTAACTAAGAATTATAATTGCAATTTAACTCTAGGGAAGAAATTGCATAAATGAAACTATGCTATAACTATTCTAACAATTCAAACTACAACAAGAAAATGCTTATGAACATAAATTAAACTATGATATTGAAAAGTAAACTAACAACTACATTAACCAACAACTAATTAAACAAGATCTATATAAGAAATGAGATAAGCAAGCTATAATTAAAAACTGGAATTAATTCTATCCATCCATCAAATCCTTATCGAAGAGGACCCAAATAAAAACTATGTTCTATTCTAATTAAAACTCTATTTTAAACTTGACTATAAAATCATAAATCAAAGCATAATCTAACATCTAATTGCGCATGGGGTTAGTCTAGGGACTTGCAAGTCCATTCCTAATCTACAAGATCAATGCATGCTAACACAATCCTTCATTCTATATTGCAAAAGAGAATCAAAAGCAATTAAATTATAACATCAAACTAATTAACACAAAAAATGCATGTACAAAAAATAAAGAGAAAAATTAAATTATGAAATGCATAAACAAACACGAAGACAGTTACCAGACTATTGGTGACCCCCTCAGCAAGTCATGGTCACTTCGTAAAAGCACACCACAAGCTCAGCAAGATGAATTCACCATAAAAAATCAACAACACATTTCTTATGTAATCTGGCAATGTAAAATAGCAAAATAGAGTAAAAATGAGTTTGTCTCCAATACACTGGTTCTTCTACTTGGTTAACAATCATCTGACCATCCTAGTGGTATTTATAGTCTTACAGACGAAGTGGTCAACCACACGAGGTTCGAACCACTTCTAAATTTAGAAAATTACAATAAATGATGCCCTAACTGATAAAACAAAGAGAGCCAATAATCGCCCTCTTGAACAACTAAAACTGAGTTGTCAGAATCTTAGTAGCTAGAGGGGGAAAGCATGAACAAAATCCACCGTCCTGCTTCTCCCATCACTAGTCGCCAATACCATAACCACCAAGTCGCCCTCCATTTTTGTGCAATACGCAGTGTTGGACAGAGTGTCGGATCAAGTGTCAGAACAGAAACTAGAAGGAGTGCCAGATCAAGTGTCGGAAGAAGAAACGTGGTGTGTTTTTTCCTTGTAACACCAAAAAAAATTGAATTAGATCTTGGTAATCATAAAACATGATGAATTATCCTCAATATAGTCATTAAACATGAATTACATGTACCTAGTGTCGATCATACCGTTTTATCATGCATTTCTTCAAAAAAAGCCTTTAAAATATGAAAAACACATAGCTTCTTGTCTAGCCTGATACACAATCTCTACTGCAGACAATGACATCACCATCCTGATATGTGAATGACCTTTGTACAATCTGGCCAAAGAAGGTAGGGTCCATGAGTCATTAAGATATGAAGTACATAATTGAACGAACCTTAATGATGATGAAGACACATCATATATGGTATTAATGTATGACATTGTTGTTGATTAATTTAAAATTCCCATCAAGGAGGAATACATTCCGACAACAACGTTCTCATTTTCCTGCTAAGAATTATAGATAATGAGGACCGAAGGTCCCATTGATGTAGATGAACTAGGGTGCAAAAAATACAATTGGTCGATCATTACAATCTTCCCTTCATGAGGAAAGCATAAACTGTGGAGTATCGATGACATATTAGTTGTCATAGCGTAAGTCCAATTATGTCCCAGTAAAATATTGTAGTTGAGGGGTGCATCAACCACCTGGACCTCCACAGTCTTACCACCTAACATGATGTGGAAAGTGGGAAGGATACCATAGGGTCTAAAAGAACGTTCATCGAATGCAGTTAACATGGTCATATATTGAGAAAATGGCAGAGATCCAATGGATTTACAACAAGATAGAGACATCATAGATGTCAAATCACCTTCATAAATGACAATACATTTTGTTAGCACTCTGTAAATCTATTTGGCTGATAAACATATGACGAAGGTAACTTTTTCAACCAACTTTAACACCTGAAACTAGCCCTTCATATCTAGAGAGGGCTCTCTCAGAAATGACCCAGTCTTCACACAGTATATGACTTTGCAAACAATAGCTAGATTTAACACTGATGATAAAATGTTTCTGGTTATATTGGCACAGAAGAGTAAAAATGAGGCTATGGGGTCAATTCGAGGAAGAGACGAAACAAATGAATCAGTGACTGGATTCGAGAGGAGAAGGCTAGGCAAGCAACAACCTTTAGTGTAAATCGTAATGTGTGGTGGGAGAAAAACATATAAAGTAACTCAAGAGCATCGTTGTGGATGAATTCTGAGTTAGCTTGAGAGGAAAATGTTTTGTCTAAGTGGTGCGAACAAGGGGCACTGTACAACAAATCCACAGGTTTGAAAATTTGTTCTGAAATAGATAGTATGAGATATGAAATAAAAGGTAACAGGAAACACATACATAAAGAAAGAGACACAATACATCCGACTATCACAACTAGAATCTTTTCATCAAATCACAAGACCTTTGCATTAAATTTTGATCAAAAACTTAGATTACATACAATAACAATCGTTTTCTCAAAATTGCCAACCAACCTGTTTTACATAAAAATGATCCCCATATATAGAAAACTAATGCCACCCTTGGCTTCCAGGTTCGAACTGTTCTCTCCTAGAATCATGGATTCAGTTTCTTTGAAAGAGAACAATAACTTCAACGGATTTACTAAAAATAGGAAATCCGACTTTGCCAAATCATAATCGTAATTGAGATATTCTTTACAATCATTGATCAAAATTCGACCCTATGGTTTTTATAAGTCATCATTTTCACTACTGGACACTCTGTCATCCCTGCACAACAAGTTTGCTATGCAATAGTAACCTACAACAAAAAACACAGCGGAATGCGTAGTAAACTAGGAAAATAAGCGTTAAATATGACGTCATACATCATAGATAAAAAACTAATTTTAGAAACTAAGAGACATTTTTGTAGTTAATATTTTTATAAAGAAAAACCTCTCTTGGTTCCTTGGAGTTCATCTCCATATGGCTTGAATACATGTCGCCAAAACATGTCTCAAACAGGAAATCATGAAAGCTGAAAAAAAGGGCTCAAATATTCGTTTGAATATCCCAATCTGTGACACATTTTGAAAATATGAGAGAGGTTTTTATTATTTGGCTTGTATTAGACAAAAAAATCTTGGGGATTTTCAAAATTCCTCTCTAGTTGGTCATAAATTGATCTTGAATTTGACCACTAAACCAATAATTTGCGCAGCGCAACCTATAGCATGTGTGTAGGAAAATCCTCTATGTGAAAGCATCCTATGCATGATAGCATCCCACTACGTGATGAAATACACTACGTGAAAACATCCTATGTGCGATAGAATCCCATTGCACGACGAAAACCACTGTGTCAAAGCATCTTATGTGTGACAACATCCCATTGCGTGATGAAATACTTTGCACGACAACATCCCACTGTGCGACGAAATTCCAATGCGTGATAACATCCTATGCACGATGAAATCCAATGTGCAACAGAATCCTTAGTGTGATAAAGCGCTTTTTGTAGTGCATAACAAATTGTGTAGCGTGTAATTTCAAATGGAAATGGAAATAATAAATGAAAACCTTCCTTTTGAAACTGACCCTTGGATATGTTAGATGATGCTAGGCATAAAAAAAATATGGGTGCTAACAAGCATGACTTTGCAAGATTGTTGACAAACCTCTAACCTTAGCCATGAAAATCATGGTGCTAACAGTTGGCTCCAATGAGGCTGCTATCCTCCCTGTGAGGTAGCAAATAACAATAGACTAGGTGCCAATCCATTGGGATTCTCCAAAAATCAACTTTCCAACTGTAACTTGCAACCTTCATCCACTGAAAACCCAAAACTGTATATGCTCCAAACTGAAATTTGAAACTAAGATGAAAATGAAAACTGTGGATTGCTAAAAAAAATTCTAGTAGTACCGAGCTTATTCGCACTCCTACCTACCCTAACTGTTGGAAAGGATGCCAATCAAGTGAAATCAAAATGCCAATGTAACCGTGCAAGCACTTTTTCCACTTTTTGCTTTCTTTGCACATGCTTTCTCCAAAGCCTGTTTACTAATAAGCCATTCAAAAATTTATCTATAAATTCAAATCTCAAAAAATTAAAAGCATTGGGACTATTTGTTGCCTCCACCAAAAATTCAAATGGATCCTCTAAAACATGCACAAAACAACAACCATGTTTTGTCCCTTCCACTGCATTCTCATTTTTATTTGATTTAACCTGTTGATTGTCACCAAGAGGATGAAAAACCTGTTGAGACCACTGGAAATAACAATCTTCTAAATCAAAAGGTAGTGCTGGCTGAAATGAAACCCTTGGTGGAAAGAAATACATATCTACCATTGTCGTTGATTGACCATCATCTTTATTTCCAAGATGGTAGTTGAGCATAGACTATAAATCTGAACTGAAATAACCTTCCATGTAATCAACAACACGATCATTAAATGCATGAGAAGGTTGTTGGTCTTCCTCACTAATAACAATTTGCTCAACCAACCTGTTTTACATAAAAATGATCCCCATATATAGAAAACTAATGTCACCCTTGGATTCTAGGGTTGAATTGTTCTCTCCTAGAATCATGGATTCGGTTTCTTTGAAAGAGAACAATAACTTCAACGAATTTACTAAAAATAGGAAATCCGACTTTGCCAAATCATAATCATAACCGAGATATTCTTTACAATCAGTGATCATGATCAAAATTCGACCCTATGGTTGTGATAAGTCATCATTTTCATTGGTGGACACTCTGTCAACCTTGTACAACAAGTCTGCTATGCAATAGTAACCTACAACAAAAAACGCAGTAGAATGCGCAACAAACTAGGAAAATAGGCATTAAAGATGACATCGTATCTCACTAATAAAAAACTATTTTTAGAAACTAAGAGATGGATTTGTGTTTAATCTCGTTATAAAGAAAAACCTCTCTCATTTTCTTTAAATTAATCTCCAGATGGCTGCAATACGTGTCGCAAAAACATTTCTTGAACATGAAATCATGAAAGCTAAAAAATAGGGCTCAAAGATTTGTTCGAATCTCCCAATCCGTGACACATTTTGCAAACATGAGAGAGGTTTTTATTACTTGTCTTGTCGTATACAAAAAAATCTCAGGGATTGATCTAGTTGGTCATAAATTTATCTTGAATTTGACCACTAAACTAGTAATTTGTGCAGCGTGACCTGTAGCATGTGCACAGGAAAATCCTCTGCAGGAAAGTATCCTATGCGACAACATCCCACTGCGCGACGAAATCCACTACGTGAAAGAATCCTATGATCGACAAAATTCCACTGCGCGACGAAATCCACTACGCAATAACATCGTTTTCACGATGAAATCCAATGTGCCACATAATCCTTTGCATGGTAAAGGACTTTGCTCAACACCTAGAAAATTTTACAATGTGCAATTACAAATGTAAATGGAAATAATAAATGAAAACATTCCTTTTGAAAATGACCCTTGGAGATGTTAGATGATGCCAGGCATAAAAACAATATGGGTGCTAACAAGCATGACTTTGCAAAATTGTTGACAAACCTCTAACCTTAGCCATGGAAATCATGGTGCTAACATGTTTGATGATACTATTCACACCCTCCACATGGATTTGAAAGGCCACATGGTAAGGTAAGAGAGACTTGACCTCCACGACATCAAACTTGATAACTTTTGAGCCACTCGGGTCTAAAGCTCCCAATGAATATAACAAGGAATTCCTTTGTGTTGGACATGTCTGCAGTACCAACAAATATGACATCACGCATGACGTTTGGCCCAAATCCTTGACAATCAAGTAATTTTGGGAGGCTCTGGCATTAGTATTTTGAGATGAGTGCTTAAGGACTCCTTTCAGAACACAAGGTAAAGGTTCATTCTTATCAATCTACAAATGTCTTTCCAACAGAGGAGGCTATGGACCTAAAACAAGTTGTGAAGAACCATAGTCTCGAGTCCTAGTGGCTACACTAATCTCAGATCGAACCATATTGACGCATTGATGGCCGCCATCATGCACCAAGGGATTTTGACCTCCACTCGACGTATTTATGGTGTTGGAGACTCCTAAGGTCATATTTTTATTATGTGGAAACAAATTATCCAACACAACAAGATGTTGTGCTATGAGCCTCGAGGCTTCCTCCATTTTGGGGCATAAGTGGGTGAGGTAATCCTCTTTACAAAGTTTAAATGGAAACTTGACCTTAATCTTTTATTTCTTTCCCTCACGGAAATTATTATTGGATTTATCATTAATATTGTCATACTTGCTTTTATTATTGTTATTATTATTACCACCCTTGCAATTATTATTACGATTTTTCTTCTTGTTCCCTCTAGGTTGTTGGTTACCTTTTGCGTTCATCGACTACACATAATGTACATTCATCGACTAGGTAGATGAGGACAAAGTTGTAGCTTTTTCTATTGCAGATTGGTTAAGAGACAAATCTTTCAGGTGGTTTGTCACCTGGTCTTCATACTTGTATTTCGTGGAGCCTATGATGCCATTGGCATGAGGCTCAGGCTTTTGTCTAGGATCATGATTCGAGCGTGGTGTGTCAGGAATAATTTCATAGAGAATATATAAGATGCAATTGTTGGTCTTTAAAGATGGCCTCTTCCTCAAATGTCACTCTGGATGTAGAAACATCCTTTTAAATGTAAGGAAATAGGGATTTGAGGAACCATTCCAACAATTTTTTTGGAGAAATGTAAGCTTTAATCAACTGCTTTCTTCTATGGTACTCTTGAATACGATATGATATGCGAGTGGATATATCTTGATGTAAAGCTGACAAAATTTCTATGTCGACATCGTAAAGAAATGAAAATTGGAATTGGTTGAGAAAAATCAAGACCAACTCATTGAAAGTTCGGTAAGTTCCCCTAGGTAAATTTATGTACCATTTCACGACAACCCCATAAGGGTGTGTTGAAAAAATATGAAGCGAATAAAATCATCATTAAGGGAGTTGGACGAGCACCATCTATGAAAGGTAGTCACATGATTATCTGCATCCTCGCCACTCTTACCCTCAAACTTTAGAATGTCATAGGGTATATTGGTAGGGATGGGGGGCCATGACATATCATGATGCACTAGGTCGTCCATTAATATTGATAGGTTTGGAAAATTTATCGTGGCTAGAAAAAGGGAGCAGTGGTGGTGGCTTCTAGGACCATCCTCCCAATAAATATTGGATTTGAGAGATCACAGGCCAAGAAGGGTTCTGGTATACACCATTTCCTTGTATGGTAGGGTAGCACCCTCCTCCAAAATGATTCATAAATGGTTGTAAGGGAATCATCACTGAGGAGGCCACTTGCGAGGAGAAAGTGACATGATATGGATTACTCAAGTGAGGGTATATATTCCCCCCATATGAATAAACTTTTTGCGGGGTTTTCCCATACTATAAAATTGACTCCCCCCCCTGATGGAACACTAAATGTTAGAGGAAGGTTTTCCATAATAAAATTGTTCGTAGGAACCATCATTGTGGAAGAAGGATGGATAGACTGGATATAAGAAGTAGAAGGACTTCCCATTTGTGCACTCAACCCTTGAGAATTATAACTAGGATTGGGTATGGAGGAATGAGGATTCCAACCTCCTACTGTGGGAGTTGGTTTATGGATATGACCTCCACCAAATGAGAAAAAAGTATAAGGAGGCATCGTGCCGCCATAACCAAAACTAGGATTTACATTAGACATCAAAGCAAAGGATGACAAGTGAGATGTAATATCTAGCTTATGAAAAGAGAAAGGATTATATTCCTAAGGAATCAACTAAGTACTATGATTAGGCATACCTCTCATAAATACAAAAGGATTTATCCCCATGGACTGAGCAGAGACCATGGGTTGGGTAGCATTAAGTGAGGGAGTATTCAAAATCCAAAAAACTGATGATGAGAGAGTTGAGGGGACTTCACTAACCATAACAGAGGCTTGATTCAAAGGGATTATTGACACATTCATATCTGAATCATTACTCATGGGAGGATTCTCATACGCTTAAGCGACAGAGATGTATGTACCACATTTATTAACTCTACACCTTTTAGGAGGCGGCTTCTGTAACAAATCAAAATATTGTACTTGAATCAGACAATGAGGAGACCAACATGGACGATGGTATTTCTCCACGATGACTTAGAACTCACAACGTAAAAAAAATCCTAAGTCCACCTAATAAACAAAGAGCACAGTCCTAAATAAAACCAAAGGTTAATGCACATAAATGAGATATGATGGTTGAAGGGACCTCCTGAGATAAAGAAGGTATGCCTCTCCCAGGAGGGGATGAGACTCCCGAACAATAGAGTGGAGGTAACTGAATTAGTTATAAGGACCCTCATGGGATTCATAACAAAATTGATCATATCCCTTCGAAGAGAAAATCCTCCATAAATTATGTGTGTTGTTGGATCCCTATCTAATAGAGGGTACCTGCAGAATAACCCATACAAGCAACCTATGTAGATATCTAGGTCAAGAAACAATGGTCACGATGGTATAACCAATTCATGGGAGAGAATTCATAGGTCTAGTCCACTATATAGGAAGGTAGGAAAGCCCGAAGTCTCGAAAGCACCGCCTCTCACAGAGGTAAAGGCACTAGCGAAACCCCCATACAGGAATAGAACCCTAAACATATATTTGATACTAGGAAGGTATTAAAGGGTTTTCTTTGCAACCAAATTCATGAGACCTCATGCTTAACTCTAGTTTCAGTGAAGCCTCCTAAGGAAACCAATTATACAATGGGTTTCACCACTCCCTCATTAAACACATACATTGAGTTTTATAGCCTTAGAGAAGTTTACTTAGAAAATCCTATTACAAGGCCCTAGATTGTAAGCTTGTTTGTGTACTCTGAAAAATAAAATCATTTCTAATCAATTTTAATTTCATTAATTTTAGTGGCTTCTTGTTACTCAATAGGTGCGGTCATGAAACTAATGATGTTATGACTCAACATATACAAATAAATAAATGTTAAAACATTGCTAAGTACTAGTCTTTTTTATTCAAATAAATGGTATGATTCTAAATGTTGTGCATAGGATGCAATCTCTTCAATTTTAATGAAGTGCAATCTTTCCTAACATGTTAGAATTAATGTAATGCAGACAAAAGTGCAAATTCTCTAAATAAAATGAAAAAATGAAACATATTCTTTTTTGTATTTTCAATATAATGAAATGAAAATGAAAGGATTGAATAAATAACCTCTCTGGAAGACCCTAATGGAAGCACAAGAAGACAATCCAAGCATGAAACCAAGAAGCAACTACCCAGACCAGAATGCAAGGACAACAAATGAGAAAAATGACAAGAAATGAGTTTGCCCAAAAAATTCAACAATGATGCAACTTCCTATCACTCTGTAGGCACTCAACAGACAAGATAGGGACCCCAGAAGTCTCAACAACCAACAAAACTCACCCAACAAACACTAAACCTAGCCAAAAAGTCTTAGAAAATAGTGTACGTGAATGTCGAGGGAACATAATTGTTTGTACGTGAATGTCAAGGGAAAACCCGTGTATGCCAAGAAAGACACTGACTGGGAAAGGCTTAGGCAAAGAAACTCAGATACAAAGAAAAAAAAATGTTGTCAAGCAACAAGTGACACATAAAATTAGGAAAACATAAAGAAATGAAGGAGAAAAATCACTAAATAATCCCAAAAGAGAGATATCCCCAATGGAGTCGCCAATTCTGTTATCAGGAAAATATCTCTATGTCTTGGGGTAAACCACAACAAATGAAACAACACCCAAAAATCAAATCTAATCTCAAGTATTCTAGATAAATGGAAATGTTAACAAAAGGAAGGCTAGAAGCCTACCTCATCCAAACATTTGAAGAAGACCACAGTTGAGCTCACGATCCAATGCTTGATACCTGCAACTTGTCCTCAACATCCAAGATACAAAATCATATGGAGAATATATGAAATGTTAGCGTATATACTAGCCTAATCCATTAACATGAATAAAAAATATTCCCATGGAAAGTAATACAAATATTTGCAACATATAATTCGATGAGAAAAGAGTATTTCTATTAATGTAATCAACAAAAGTACATAGGTGACAAAATTCTGTAACAAAACATATAAGAACCAAGAAACTAAGTCCCTCCACTTGGGCCTTCACAACTTCAATCTTCCACAAAGGAAATCTCCAAAGTAGTAGGAGTAATTGAGATTCTCCTTCTCAAGACATGAAGAGCTTGGGGGCTGAATAAAAGAAGTTCATATTTTCAAGGACAAAGGGATGCAGACTCAATATGAAGTGAAATTTCTCCATAGTGTATTTTCTCTCAATTACGAATCAATTGAAGACTTGTATATGGCTCAATTTATAGCCTCCAAATGGAATTGAAGGGTTGGTTTATAACATTTCTAGTACATGGAAGGTCAAGGATCATGGATCTCATGACATGACATGGAAAATTGACATAATTTTTAATTTTTGAGCACAAAACCCAATGTACGTGGGCTGCAATGGATCAACCTTTGTATACCCGAGTTGTCTAACTATGGCTCACATATATGTACAAAATTTTGAATTTTTGACTCTGGAATGAGAACAATGTGGGATTTGAGTCTGCATAGGGAAAGGGAAGGCCATCAAAGCAAGATGCATGAAGTGTGGAAAAAAATGATATAACATGAAGAAGCACATCTGGGAAGGAATCAAGCTCTTTCATTTCCACTTTATTTCTCTTATTCCTAAAGTTGATCATCCCGAGTCATTTAATGCATTTAGATATATAGATATATGCAACATTGCGTACAATATTATATCATAGGTGTTGGTTGTTTGACTGAAGAAATGTTTATCCAAATTGATCTCTCTTGAACATTTTGGATTTTTAGAAGGTCGACAAATCCACAAAGTAATATGATTTGGTTAAGAGGGTATTCACAATATTAAAACTAGAATGTGTTAACAATGGTGAATAAGATGGATTTATCTAAATCTTATGATAAAGTGTGCTTGATATATTTGAGATTAATTTTAATTCAAATTGATTTTAACTTATCTATGGTAAACTAAATAATGGTGTCTGTTGTTCCTGAGTCTGTACTTAAGGCTTAGAAGTACAATGTCAAGGCATCCAAAAGTGGGTAAAAGATGGAGAAGAGAGAAACATCAACCTTTGGCAAAGGAAACTAAGGAAGATTTCTACGTTGGCGTTGTCTAGCTTCCAACTGTTCCTGAATAGTGATATCTTGTTCAATGGCTGCCCATGAATGTTCAAGTTCGACCCGGTTAGTAGCCATTTTAAGAATAGTGTCGAAAAGGTTCAAGGAAATGTGCATTTGGTTCGATAGCCCGAGTTCGATATCAGGCTGTGTTGGTACATGGACAGTCATGGAGGAACAATAAAAAAGGGAAAAACTTCAGAGAGAGATTAAGTGTTGTCTCAATTTGGTCATATAAAAGAGAATTTACAGTTTTAGGAATAAAATAGGGATGAAAATCAAAGGCTCTTTCCCATAACTGTATTATATTTTAGTAAAAGGTGTGAGGTGGGAGAAAAACATTTAGCTGTCTATAGGGTAAGGCTCCTAATAGGGGAGAATCTCACGTATAAATAGAAGAGGAAAATTGTAAGGAAATAACCGATGTAGTAGAGAATATGTGAAGAATTATGAAAATGTAGATTGGTCTTACACTCGCTGATAGCTGGTACAGAGGAAAAACAGTAAACAATTACAAAAAACCAAAATTCATTCGCTATAGTAGTGGTCGTACTAAATTATAATGAAGCACATCAATTAAGAATATGAAATAAAATGAAATATGAGATACAAAGAAACAAACTTGTAACACAGTCGTGACGGAGTTGAGAATCTTCAGATTTGCTTTGTATTAACTATCAAATGTAAAAAACTCTGTTACAATCGACACAAAAAGGTCCAGCCCCATTTATTTCTTTCTGTGGTATATTTATACAATTTTACAAATAAGATAGAATCTCAATAGTCACAAGATTTCGGTTATGACAGAGAAGAGAGAAAAATCTCCATTTCTCCTACTCTGTCTTCACTTGGTGCCAGATGTTTGTCGTTGCGCGAGCTCGGTACATGCGATACATTTTTCAACCAGTTGAGATATTAGCCGTGACGGTTCTGCTTGACAGCTGGCTTCAAAGAAGTAACATTCTCAGGCTAACTGTTGCAACATGTCTTCCATCTGTCCATCTATGATGTCGATGGTGCATAATTGCGCGCTAGGTTTAATCATGCATTTATCTACTTGGACTATGTCCACCATAGTCGTCTGAGAGATATCGGTCGAATCTCTTTCTTCTTTTTCTTTCAGATCAAGCGAGATCTTTTCCACATTCATTTGTATCAACATCTCAGCATTACCTCCGCTGTCAATGCCTAGTAGATTTCCATCTATAGAACTAAAGGACTCCTCTAAAGAATTGGTTATCTTTTTGGCCTGCTGCTTGCCTTCGGTGATGTTATGCTCCCATTCCTTTAATAGAATGTTTCCTCTGGTTTTCTCTGAAATGGTAAACCTGGGAGTACCTGCCGAAACCCTATTGTTCGTGGCTATCACAGCCTTCTGGAAGGTGACCCGAGCTGCTTCGACATTCCTTTCTCTGGCAGATAAGTTCTCGAAAACCTGATTTACCAGCAAACAGTTGTCTCGGATCGCTTCTATCTTGGCGAGCAAATTTTGCTGTGCCATAGAGACTCTGCTACGAATCTCGATCGCCTGGGATTTGAACATCCCAATGTTTATCATTCTGCTCTCGACGGTCTCCGCCCTGGCCCGCAGTTGTTCGATCAAATCCCTTTGTTGGCTTGCTTGCATCCGACCATCCCGGACCACTAGCTGTGCTTGCTCAAGCTTAGTTTTGAGCATCTCTATCTCATTTTTATCGGTCAATTTGGCCTTGTCTATTCCTACGCTCGCCTGGTCTTTAGCATTTTCTGTTGCTATGGCTAGTTTGACTTCAAGGGTCCTAATGAGGTGATTTTTTCTTTTAAGTTGGTTTTTTAAGAGCCCGACTTAAAATTCATTCACCGAGGCATATGCTCCTAGTGTCCCTGCTATTTCAGTGGTGAATTGCTCATTCTTTTTATCCTTTCCCTCAATCATAATTTTATACTTCTTGGCAGTTGACTCTCCTTCCTGGTAGAATTCCCTTTTTACAACTGCCTTTCTCTTCTTATCGAAGAAAAGCTCATTGGGAGGGAGTTCTTCCACCCTTATGGGCCTCGATTCCTCATTGAATATCCATCCCACATCGATATTTCCCTGCATCGAATGTAATGGGGTAACTAATGTGATGGGTTCCCCTATCGGCTTCGCAAATTTTCCCGTAGTAGCGACCGGAATCTGTTTCTTTGGTGGGTCGGGATCTTTATTTCTGCTTGCGGACTCTGCTTCTTCAGTGGGTCTGGAGACTTTTCCTCTACTTCCAGAATCTTCCTTTGCTCCCCCTCATCTTGTTGTTTTCCTTGGTCAGGAGTCACGTCCTTAGAACCTTCGGCATCCTTATGTTTTTCCTCTAACATACTCAGACCCTCACCTCGCAACACTGCGGGAAGACAACTATGTCGATGTTCCTGGAACTTCAGAACATCGACTCTTTCCTCGGGTGCCAAGGATTGTATCCAGGCTAGAATCTCCTCATAGGACCTTGCTCCTCGGAAAATGTCATCCGAGGGTGAATTATCATGCTCAAATCTCTTGATCCCGCAGTTTGCCAAATGATTGCTCACGACCCTCTACGGATCGTGCTTCTTGTATTCGATGGAGACCAAATTTAGGTCTTCTAGGGCTATGGCCTCGACTTTGGCATGCCTCAAATATAATAAAGAATAAGAATTCAAATGATCAGGAAATGAGAACCATACCTTCTTCGAGTACCCTTTAAGTTCTTTGCTTACACCGCCAATTACCGTTTGCCGGGAAACCTTGTGACAAGCCATCTTGTCAGGAATGAACAATGGCAGCGCATGCGGGGGAACAGAACCCCCGAAAACTCTGAGGTATGAAAATTCTGCCTCTACGTACCAGTCTGCTATGCTGCTCAGATTTGTCACTATGCTATCCGAGATCTGGGGTGGCGGGTGACCAAAAATGACGATGTGCAGGGGCACCATTGCCCAGTTAAAAATTTCATAAGCAAAATTTTCCACTTTGTTTTCCCATAATTTTGCATGATATGCATGTATGGGTTCATCTTCGGCTGGAGTCCAACTCTAGCTCATTAATGGAAATGGTGTCATAGAACAAATTGCGTCCATAATGTATGCAGACATGAAGAATGATGACGCCTTCCCATTCTCCTTCTTCTCCCGATACTCTGTGACCCGATTGGTCAAGCTATCTGAAAGCATCTTTGCCCAGTTAAAGGAACTGCCTTGGGTGACCCGAAACATTAGAGGCACCCACGCAAGGAAAAAATGCGATGTGTCCTCTTTCCCATATAACCGGTATTTCATTATGGCCACATATCTGTATTGCAGTTCTAACGAAGCGATTGAATATATGTCGTGGGTAACAGCTCTAAACTTTGCGGTGTTAGAAACCCAATCTTTTATCAAACTGGACATGGTTTTATCATATTATTTGCATTCCTACTCCTTGAACTCGTCCAAGAACTCAGTGCCATATGTTTAGTCAGACGTCGTGGGCATCTTATACATTTTTTGCAGATGCTCCGGCCTGAAAGTCCCAATGGTGACTCTCTGCTCGGTCATGATAGTCTTGGTCAGTATGTCCACATGGTCCAATGCCCATCGGACCATATCATAATATGGAAGCAACCGCGGTCTGGCTGCCACTCTGTGCATTCCGGATTGGACGATTATTTTGTACTTGGTGGTTAAATCATCTTTTTCGTTGTCATCGGAGTCATCGGAATAATCCACCAATTCTGCTTGTAGAATATCTGAAACATATGACCAGTTCGGGACTGAGTTGATACTTTGGGATGAAGTATCAGAGACATTGTCTGAGCCTTGTCTAGAAACCTCAACATTTGCCTTTGATGCTTTTCGCGGAGCCATGGCTGAAGCTTGCGTTTTAGCTCTTCTTCGATAGAACTGCGCATACATACAGAAGTCAGTTTACTCAGAGGTGATGTGCTCTGCGTGCTATAAAAATGCATTTGTTATAATGAAACACAACTCTTATATATACTCAAAAAACTCGGTACCTTTCAGAACAAGTCTGTCAAATCACATTTGGAAATAAATTCTGCCATAAAAATCCAATCTTATATTTATCGATTTATCCTATTTCCTCATTAATGTCATAAATTTTGGCGGTTTTAAAATATCTGTTGGCGCATGGAGGAAAAATGATACCTCATAAATTGTGCAGACATCAAAGAACGGGATATTCATTGATTTAGCTTGATTAATCCGATTTTACCGCTGTTAACAATGTTTCGGTACTCGTTATATCGGGGATTTTACTTAAACATTTTGAGTCTCTAACACCTGAGACTGCGAAGATCGATTTTGGTTAATTAAAGGTAATCGTGATTTGGGGCTTGATTAATTTTATAATTATTATATTTGCCATATCGCGACTCGGAGCTTCGAAGATGAGTTTCTGGGGGACTTACATGCCGAGCTACGAAACTGCGAGATCGCGATAACATGACTTAATTAAAGGGAAGATAATCTTGGATTAAATGATTAATTAATCACATTATAACCGTATCGTGATTTCGTGAGTCGGGGTTTAGACGGTGTAACTTTCGAAAAATATAACACCGAGTGGTGAAACGCCGAGAGAATTTTTTTACAACGGTTACCTTTTGCCTTTAATCCTTGACCTGAGTTACTCAAATAAAGACCTCGCGCTCTCAACTATCGGGGCTATGAAAATAAATTTTTGGGTTTGGCGAACACCGAGGCGCGAAACCCCGACGACGTCTAATCATGAGTTAAGGTAAACTTTACCCTTGTTACTGTCTTGAGTGAAAAATTAAAACGATTTCGTTGTTTCATGAATCGGGACGTGTGAACTACATGACTTATATTATACGACCTACGAGATTCCAAAGTAGAACAAAAGAGGAAGCATTTTTACGAAAGGTAGGACTCGTTTCGAGAGTATAACAATCTTCGTTGCTCGCGTGACAATGTTTCAGAGATCTTGATATCTCAGAGGGAAAAATGAAAACCATCTTTAGATTTCAAGCATTAAAGTAAAATTTGTGACGGGCTAGAAAAACAAGGGCGGCTCCAACATAGGCTCCAACTAGGGATCCCTCCTTCCTGCGAGGTGGGAAGAACGGTAAACCATGTGCCAATATTGGGTAAATGGTGTCAAAATCTCAATCAGGTGAAAAGGTTCCCGAGAAAAGAGGATCGAAAGGGGAAAAGGACTTCGTTCTTTACCTTGAAAAGTTTTTTCAAAATCAGATACTCTTTTTAAACATAGTTGTAGTCCCTTTCACAATTTTCCCTTTCCCGCTACTAAATTCAGGTATGTTTTAAGACAATCGAAATAGTCCTAGGTGACCCAACAGATCTTGCGGTTCTCAACTTGCATCAAAAGAATAAGATTATATGTTTTTAATTGGGGAGTCTCGTCAGGAATTCATGCTGATACACTACCTGGTATCGACCCTCGCAGGTCAGGTAATGCTTGATAAATCGGGCGACCTCCGGCCACGGGGGTGGCAGTGAGCTGAGTTGAACCCCTCTTCCTTTTAGTTTGATTTCTTCTCCATCCCGGAAGAAATTCTGCTGTACATCGCCAATGATGTGTTTCCGGCTGAACTGTCGAGTGCCATCCATAGGGAGGCCTGAGACTGCAGCTATATCTTGCTCTGTCACAGAGATTCAGACACCTGCGACGACCGAATGATCCTCTTGGAGATTTCTGGCAAACTGTAGTACCTGTGGTTCATTGTA